>JAJLRR010000257.1:0-22577 GCA_030567175.1 Williopsis lachancei
TGGAGGGTGAACCAGATCCGAAAGAAGAAACTGTCAACTGAACAATGATCAATCTATATGTGATAGGGTTGTGATTGATGATCAGATTGTCACCCAGCAGCTACCAGCCTTCAGCAGCTATTGAAGGACGTATAGAAATGTAACGCGCAAAAATGCGAAATTCCCTCACTCAGCAATTGTATATATATTACCCGGTACAATATTATGGGCTAAATATTGAAAGCCTAATTCTTAGAAATTTAGAGAGCGCGTCTTCTTTTCAAAAGTAGTCAAGCTCAAAATAAAATTCATTGTTTACAAGCCAGAAGAAGCTTCAACAGAAGGGCGCTAGGCCGAGTTTTGAGTTTAGTGGGAGAATAACAATTACTCGAGGCAGATAACAGGGAGGAGTCATTTGAATCTTTATATATCCCTACCGCCACGCGCAGAACTTCTCAATTGTGATAAAATAGCAAAGATTGGACTGTCTGAGAGAGTCCGAGAACACCTTCACATTCAAAATCTTTAATTAGAGATCTATATACACCAGAGGCGATGGACTCCAGATATCCCTTACGTGATATCGGAGTGAACTCACCGAGAGTGAAGAGACAGAAGGTGAGGCCACAAGATCATCAACATCAACATGCTCAACGACAACAAACAGAGCTACAGCACGCACAACATGATTTCTCCCTTGAAGAATGGCAGCGCAAATGGCGGCTGATAATGACTACAAGCGTTGTGTACTTTGACATCAACGACTATGATAGCAAGCGTGCTGAGAAAGAACGGGCTGTTAAATTGTTCACTAACGTCGGAGCTTCTTTGCAGCAATTTTTTGACAGCTCTGTGACCATTGTCATTTCAAGAAGACCAAAAAGTGAGCTTCCAAAGAACATGATAAACAACCCATCTCTCAAGATCTGGGACTATGAAAAGGTGTTTCGATTTTTCAAGAATCTGGGAGAATCTATATCTGATGGACCGAAGGTCCATCTGTCAACAATGTTGAACGAAGAAAAGCTTCACGGCGCGTCCGATCGTGACCCAAATGCCAAACGGGATGACTTCAACTATTTCAGGTATCCTTTTTTTTACGTGTTTGACCTAAGGAGTATAGTTAAACCAGTCACTATACGAGAATGGAAGGTCAAAGATTCACGCACTGAGTCTAGGAAACCTTGGCCACATTTTCATGCTTCTTCGTATGCTCATTCATTATTCCAACCAGATCCTATAGACATGTTGGATGAACGCAAAGTAATAAAGAGAAAAATGAGGGACGAGCAGAATGCTCAATATAGAGAAAAATTGAGACAGGTCTATATTAGAAAGGACTTGAGCACGGTCAGGCTAGACGCTATCGAAGCCGAGTCAGAGGAAGAAGAAAGCATGATGAATTCAAGCACAGAACCAGATTCAAGAAAGATTTCACCAGACAAAGATGGTATGGGGGCCCGAGATGCCACGAACCGTGTAATGCCACCACCCTTGGTTCGCCCAAGTGCATTGACTAGACAGCACTCTTTAATACAAAACAAATATGTCGAGCCAACAAAGAGAGATGGATTCGAGATACAGGCATCAGGATATAACGGCTCAGTATCTCAGCAGAGCGCTGACTCACAAGCTACCAGAAATGGACTCGCACCAAGTGGCTCAACCATAGCATCAAAACAAATCAGCTCATTGCAGCGTAAAATTGTCGAAAAGAAAAAGGTCTCGTCTCAATCACAGCTATCTCAGCATCAAGTTCAGAGGGCGAAAGTTGCCGGATACTGTGAGAACTGTAAGATCCATTTTGAAGACTTTGATGATCATATCATAGGAGCAAAGCATAGAGAGTTCGCCAAAGATTCAGAAAACTTTCAAGAGATTGACGATTTGATAGAAGCTCTCAAACAAAGAATCAAGCATAAACAGTAGTGCTTTCAAGCTCTCTGTATAAACCTCAGGCTGACTGTTCATATAGCTGTCATACATATATCTGCATTACAGCCTCCGTATTGAAGGTAGCAATTGAGACTTGTACCACTCTTATGTCATTGTGATATCAAAGCCAAACCAAGAGGTGCACGCATTAACTAATGAAAAATCCTATTTTACAAAAACGTCCTCGTAGTTTCACCAGTGTATCTATTGCGTACATTCGATATAGACCGTAACTTGTTAGCTTTATTAATGAGATGCCTGCGGGGTTTATCAATTGCCCCTAGTTAAGTATTTTTTTTCATATATTCATTATATTAACAGCACATATAAACTAGAAACTAATCTAATCTAATACCTACAATCTTCCCTGATTGTGCTGTCAACTCTGTTCCCCTCAGTATATGTTTGCTTGAGAATAAGTAATCAGATGTGAAGACAGTGGAGCCAGGGCTCATAGCAAAAACTGAAGATCTCAGGCCGATTTTTTCAACGCGTGGTCGTATCTTTCATGAGACCTATTGTTTTTCTGAACGAGAGGCCGGGATCATATAATTTAGTGTGATTCCTCGACAAATTATTCCAGCATCGAGCTTCACACTACAAGAATCTCACATATACCCAAGATTGGAAATATAGGGTGGGTGAAAGAGACATTTAACCGCAATCTATCACTGTACTCCGCAACTGCAAAGATCTCGACGTCTTGTTTAGCTAACATTCTGAGTATAGATGATGTATGACATACATGTCTACTTGAACGCGTCACAGATCGTTTTGAACGACACTTGGAACGAATTGTTCCCAACATTTGAGGTGCTCATGAGCTCTGTCAATACTTCTTCGAAGCTCACATTCGGAGTATCGCTGATGACTTTGATAGCAGGTATAATAGGATGGTGGGTAATGCGTCGATATTGGAAACAACAGACCAAGGAAAATGCTATCAAGTTCTCAATTGAAGTCCCTAATGAGGCTAAACCCCACTGGAAAGGAAAACGTATCAATCCAGTGTCGATAAAGAATCCAGATGAACCAGACCATATACAATCGTACTGTCCTGCTACTGGTCAATACTTGGGAAAGTATAAGTCTAATACACGTGAGGAAATTGACATCGCCGTGACAAAGGCAGAGAAGGCTCAAGAGAACTGGAAAAAGAGCTCTTTCGCCCAACGTCGCCAAGTGTTGAGATCTTTGAGTGAGTATGTTGTCAAAAATCAGGAAAATATTGCTAGAGTTGCCTGCCGTGATAGTGGTAAAACTATGGTTGATGCGTCTATGGGTGAAATTCTTGTCACTCTAGAGAAGCTTAACTGGATAATTAAACATGGTGAGAAAGCCCTTATTCCATCTAAAAGGGCAGGCCCTTCAAATCTTTTGATGTCATACAAGGGAGCAGAAGTTAGGTACGAGCCTCTTGGAGTCATTGCTGCGTTAGTGTCTTGGAACTACCCATTCCATAATCTGATGGGTCCCGTGATTGCTTCACTTTTCACGGGAAACGCGATAATCGTCAAATGCTCTGAACAAGTTATATGGTCTTCGCAATTGTTTACCAAGTTGATCAGACAGTGTCTTGTATCATGTGGTGCTAACCCTGATCTTGTCCAGCTGGTTTGCACATGGCCAGAGGATGCAAATTACTTCACCTCTCACAAGGGGCTATCCCATATCACATTCATAGGATCAAGACCTGTTGCTCACCATGTCTGTAGAGCTGCATCAGAGTCACTGACACCAGTTGTTGTCGAACTAGGAGGTAAAGATGCTCTGATCGTCCTTGATGATGTCAAGGACCTAGACGCTATCTCTTCTATTATCATGCGTGGAACATTTCAATCAGCTGGACAAAATTGTATTGGAATTGAACGTGTCATTGTCACAGAAAAGAATTATGATAGACTGGTAGAAATTTTGAAGGAGCGTGTACCAAAGTTGAGATTAGGATCCGACATTGACCAATTGGAGGATATAGATATGGGCGCAACAATCAGCGATACAAGATTTGATACATTGGCTCGCTTAGTCAATGATGCAGTTAAGGATGGTGCTCATTTGATCACTGGTGGGTCAAGGTATCAACATCCAAACTATCCTCAAGGCCATTACTTCAGCCCAACATTATTGGTCGATGTTACCACTACAATGGAGATCTCGCAAGAAGAAGTCTTCGGTCCAATTCTCACCGTTTTCAAAGCCAAGGACACAGCAGACGCTCTTCGAATTGCAAACTCAACAGAATATGGTCTTGGAGGATCGGTCTTTGGATCTGATTGGGAAGAGTTAAACCATATTGCAAACAATTTGAAATCCGGAAACGTTGCTATAAATGACTTTGCAACATTCTACGTATGCCAGTTACCCTTTGGCGGCCAGCGTGGTTCAGGATACGGTAAATTTGGGGGTGAAGAGGGGCTTCAAGGCCTCTGTAATCTGAAAGCAGTGTGTTACGACAAGATTCCGTTTGTCTCAACTCAGATTCCTAAGCCGCTCGACTATCCTATTCAAGACGAAACCAAAGCTTGGGATTTCGTCAAAGCCCTGAACATTGCCGGATACGAAGTAAGCCTATGGAATAGGATAAAGGCTATCGGTACATTGGCTAAGAACTCGAAATGATAAAGCGAAAAGGAGTCTATTACGCATCATATATATATATATACATTTTTCGTGAGTTTTTAATACACATAATATTAGAGCTCGTTAGTTGTTGCTCAACTGATCAGCAATATAAATCAAGAAACAATACTCATGAGATGTAGAATTAGTTCAGTATGCCTCTCTCTGCGGCCTTGAAATGCTTTGTAAGCTCTTCAGCGTATTTTTTGTGTAATTTTTCAACCTCCTGTGTAACTTTTTTGACTTTATCATCCGTCTTGGAGAACTTTTTCAGACCTTTGATAGCATGTGATCTTGCCGTACTGAGAGAGTATCTGAAGGATGATTGTTTGAAGAAATCAAAATCTTTCTTCAAGGCCTTTGCAATTTCATTTCTTGTTTCTGCCGTTGGTGGAGGCAATGGTACCCTCAGCTGATTTGGGAAGTTGGCAACTGCTTGCGGATTCATGTTCAGCCCCGAGCCCAGGATCGTGGACACAACATGCTTTGCATTATTAGGATCGAACACTGTTATTATCAGGTTTCTACCCTTCAAGGATGTCTGCGCGATAGCAGTGAATGGTGAGGTCTCCTTATGTGCGATAGGTACCTCCAATTCATCGAAAATCTTTGGGTTGGCAGCTCCCTGTTTTGTGTCAACAAGTTTCTTCTTGAATTTCTCGATTGTTTCCTTCAATGAGGCATCCAGAGGAGCCAAAACTACCGAAGGATCCTCTGTTGCTGCGGTGGGATCATCATTCAAGATGGAGGCACTTTTGCCTTTGTTGGTCTCCTTACCCTTTTTAGCCTTTTTCCACTGTGTTGAGGAAGCTGAAAACAATCTCAAAGAATGATGAGCTTCATGTTGCGGATATAATCGTAGCAGAGATGATCTAAAAGTTGCAAGCCTTAGCATGTTGTATAACAATATATGCGCAACCTCTCACTGGCCCCAGTACTATTTATTTACTTTCAAAGTACCTTTCTATATATATTTCTCTCGATTTTGAGATCCGGCCGGAAAATTGCTTAAATATTATACAGACAATAGACGTGAGAGGCCTGAAAAATTTAAATTCACATGACGCAGCTATATTATCTCTGTAATTGGAATACCAGGCTTGCTTCATTGATGATCTTGGTTAGTTTGAGGATTCATATTTGTAAACTTATCCGATACCAGGATATAGAAGAGCTTTTATAAAAGTGCTAATCAAGCATGAGCGATCACTGTGAGATTTGTTTGGAAAACACTGCAAAGTACAAATGTCCAAAGTGCTCCAAGAGAACATGCTCTTTGGATTGTGTCAAACGACACAAGGCACAACATCAATGTACCGGGAAAGTTGATAATACTGAGTTTGTGAAAAGATCAGAATTTACAGAAAATGAACACTTGGTACAGAGGGATTACAATTTCTTGAAACAATTGGACCGTACCATTACACTAAAAAGACGTGATACCTATAATGATAAAGTACTAAAGAGAAGAATGAGTCAGTTTCCATCCAACATGGATAACCCACATCAAAGAACACGAAGAGGTGTTAATGTTAGATATCTACCCAAAGGGATGCAAAGATCAAACCAGAATAAGAGTTCGTGGGATAAAAAAAGGGATACATATGTATGGAGCATCGAGTGGCTTTTGTACTCTGCTGATGGGTCACTCAGAGAGAGATTGAATAGCTTGAGGGTACCAGAAGAAACTCTTCTTGAAGACGCTGTTCATTTAAAGATAAAGGAAAAGCTCAGAGAAAAAGATATGTATTGCTTCCTTAGGATTATTGACTCTCCAGCATCAGAGCCGGCTTTAAAGATACTAGATACCAACTGTGTTGTTGCCGATGCCCTTCGAGGCGAAACAATCATTGAATTTCCAACTATCATAATATCCGAGAACGATAAATTACCAGGCTTTAGGATAATAAGCCCAGAAAATAAACAGGAAGGACTCGTGCCACGCGATAAATTGGTAACACTAGAGCCGAAGTGCATCGATGCTCCTGATAATGACTCCACTACTGAAGCTACTGAGCAGACAGATGAGAGCGAGTTACCTGAAGAGTCGTCATCCAAAATAGCCGTACATGAAGAACATGCTATATGATTGTCATGAAAGTCATTGAATATACGTATTCAGTTACCTTGTATGAATGCAATTAGTTGCCTGTTTATATAGATATCATGGATATAACACCACTATATTTACATTATTACACGTAGAGTCAATATCAATCATCCACTACACTTTATTACAGAACATGGGCTCAATATAAAACAAATATTACTAAAATTCAAAACAAATTAATCATGACTATAGAAAACCAGCTGAAGTGAACAAAATAATTGCACACGAAATAAAGAAATGCAGAACTCTAAAATTAAGACGGAGGAATTGTATTTAACCCAAGATTGCCCAAAGCTTAGCATACCAAGTAGTTGGAATTGCATCATCTTCCCAGACAATCGCATCAATCTCACGTCTATCAGTGTCGATATCAACATTGTCCAAGGTGTGGAACAAAGGACCTCTGAACCAAACAAATTGGAAGAAGAGATAGACAACAACAAACAGTATGACAGAGATATAAGCAGTGAAGAATAGTTCAACGTCGAAATGTTGGACAAATGCTTCATATCCGTTGATGATGATGATAAGGCCAATGAAGAAAGCTGCATAGTAAGCACCATATGGCATGAAGTGGGCCTTGAAAGGTAGCTCATCACGGCTGATTCCACGATGCTTGAGGGTTTGCATGAATCTGATGTGTGACAAAGAGATTGATAACCAAGCAAACAAACCGGCAACGGCAGTGATGTTCAAGAGCCAGTTGAAAACGGTGTTTGCTCCGCTTGAAACAACCATGAAACCGAGGAAGCCAAAAGCTGCTGAAAAGATAACAGACACGTATGGAACACCGTGTTTGGTTGTGAGAGCAAACCACTTTGGTGCAAGCTTGGTCTGCGCCAAAGAGTAAAGAATACGTGATGAGACGTAAACATTCGAGTTACCGGCAGAGATGATGGTGATTAGAATCACAGCGTTGAAAATATCAGGCAACACTGGAGTTCCTGTGTTCAAAATAGCAACGATAAATGGCGAGGAAGCAGAATAAGATCCATCGCTGTCCAACAATGGGTCATTGAATGGAACCAATAAGCCGATGAAGAAAAGGGATAAGATGTAGAAGATGAGAATTCTTAAAAACACCGTGTTGATGGCCTTTGGAACAGCCTTTCTTGGGTTCTTCGACTCACCAGCTGCGATACCAGTCAGCTCGGTACCTTGGTAAGTGAATGCAGCATTGATCAAAGACGAGACCCACCCAAGGAATTTACCCTTTGCAGTTCCCTCAAAGATATATCCTGGCCCCCATGGACCAGGGTTTCTCCAGTATCTGAATCCGATTGGACCCGTGTCACCTGCACCACAAACCATGATGAATGAAAAGATGATGAAGCCCATGATGGCAATCACTTTGACAGATGCGACCCAGAATTCAATCTCACCATAGAATTTGACTGGAACATGGTTCAAACTGGTCAAAATGACCCAGAAAATACCAATCCAAGCAGCCAATGGGACAGAATCTGTCCAATACTGGATGACTTGACCGACAATACTCAACTCCAATGCAAATGTGATAACCCATGAGAACCAATATAGGTATCCCACAGCCACACCAATTGCAGGAGACAAAAATCTTGTAGCAAAGACAGTAAAAGATGAGGTCACTGGGATGAAAGTGGCCATTTCACCCAACGATTGGGTGACGGAGTAGGCCAGTGAAGCCATGAACAAATAAGCGATCAAGGAGTTCACAGGACCTGCGATAGCCAATGGTGTTTTCAAACCAATGAACAAACCTGTACCGATAGTACCACCCAAGGCGATCATAGTTATGTGACGCTGTTTTAAAGCTCTTTTGACTTCGGTCTCTTGTACTGCGCCGTCCTGTTGTGACGACTGCTCCTCAATGTCCCAGACGGCTTGATCGTTTGCAGACACAGATGCACCATCTTTAAAGTTTTTGGAGTCTTTCAACTCATAAGATGAGTTACTATTATCCATTGTGAGTGATGTAGATGATGATGATGGGTGTAGCGGTGATGATAATGATGTTGATGATTGCACTACTGGTATATCACTGCTATGGTGTAGTCTTATGTAGCTGGCTCTTGATCCAAAGTTATTGTATAATAACTTCTTCATCGTGAGTAGAACAGACCTGAAAGGAATTTGAAGACTTCCAAGCTCTTTATATATTATATTACTCTCACGTCTAAATTGCAACAGAATTCGTATTATTCCGCTCAAAATTTTCATGCACAGTGATAAGTGAAACTCTCTCTCCTCACTGACCAGTAATCATTCACCAGCTGCTCTAGTACGCTGATAATATTATTCCTCTCGTTAATTAGATGTTGGACATTAATGAGGGTGATGTGCTGCCATTCACTGCAGCAGTGCGTATGTGTGTAATTTTTTTCCCGCTCACGTCGCTCCAAATTCCTGCATAGGTCTGAAGTTTTCTTTTTTTCTTCTTTCTCATGATGACTACTGCTCATGTTTCTTTTTTTCCTCTCTCTCTTTCTCTCTCTCTCGCCTGAACTATTTTGGCTGTGATCATGTAATTCTGGTGTTGGTGCAGGACTAGAGCCTTATTATAATTATGATCTCAGAACTTCAATTGCTTATTATATAAAAAGCATAACAGTTATAAGCTCACAAGATGAAGTTATAGCTACATATTGACGTACTGAGTTTATACCAGAACTGGACCTAACATCTCAAGCAATTATAGGAGGTACTGCCTTCTTATCATGATCACTAATTCATCTGAAATTAACGCTCAATATTACGAGTATAAACGTTAAATCGTATCATGAACTCTAACCATGTATTGTCATCATTGATACTGAACAATAGGCATCGATTGAGACTACAGCTATTATACGAATCAGCTATACTCTATATTAGACGCCTGATCACATTCTTACCCTTGACATATAACGACGTCGTTGTCGTGTCTAGGCTTTCAGCCGAATGACCTCGATCTGCGATCATGTATATTGATGCTATTCATCATGTATTAAAATAATATTATAGTTCTATAGAGTGTAATTATGGTATATTTTTGGATCCCGCCATGTTTGACAGCTATACGCCGCACTGGTGCTAATAATACAGTTATAACCAGCTGTCATGTATAAATGACCTCAATATTAATCCTCCTATCAATGCTTGTTACCAGCAGGTTATTCATGTTATAAAGCATGATATTATTGAGGCGACGTCACTAAATATCAAATTATATTATAAAATATAGTTTGCTGCAGTATATATGTTACTAGAATTATACTAGACTAGTGAATGCTTCGATATTGGTTCATATGGGGATGACTCAATTGAAATTCCGCTCGATATGGCCGTTCAATGCTATAATTGATACAGATTGCGATATTAATAAGTTATACTCGAGTAATATAGTTACATAGTTACAGCTATTGTAACTAATTATAGGTCAACGTGATGACGTTGAAGATCATGATGTTGTTGATTCAACTTCAATCAGCGGCGCCTGTCATAAGAAGCCGACGATGATTAGATCGGGATCAATGGTCCCCACAATATTTATCTTAATGATTAGGATTGAAATACGTCATTGACCAGAAGCTGATATCTGATCATTACAGATGGATCTCGTTAAGGATAGCACTTAGGGAACAATATTTCAACGATGAAATAGCTCTAGTATAACTAGTAAACTGAGACGTTTTGACGTCGACAACGTCGTAGCTGTTCCATCAGCCATACCTTGGAGGCTTAATTATTTGACGTATAAATATATAGGCCGTATATACAGTCCGCCGAATTATACCCAACTTCAAAAATCGTTCAGCGAGATGAGCTCATTCATGACTCAGCTTCCCGCCATGTGTTATAATAGTTAGTAGCTTACATTCTCCATCGACCTGTTCATGCTATTGCTCACTGCGTCAAGTCAGTTAAGGTGTGTTATATTCGTTTAAACCTGCACTTAGAGGTCAAATGCAGTTGACTGGTGGAGATATTTAATAGCGAAGGGTACAGACCACGCGCATACATAATATTATTTTATAGAAGCTGGTCAAATAATTAATTATATGAGCACGTCGAGCTCAAAATTAGTACGTCACCGGTACCCGTGCGGGCACAAATAATTATTCTGACAGTTCATGCTCGCCGGCGAATTGCCTAAGCGCTAAAGAACTATATATTTAGCCAGCTTGTGTCGCTCCTGATCAATGACACTGACACACTGTGATCACCGGCACATTATATTACGATTCGAGGTAAACAAAGATCAGAACTTGGACGTCGTCGTTCAGCTGGTAATTTGGGGCTGGCCTGGTTTAATGTAGATAATTATATAATATCACAGGATCACTAGCATATATACTCGACTGGTTGGAGACTGGATCAGATGCATGATTAGCTGACAATTTATATTCTAATTGGAATATGCGCAGCAGCTGCTAATATTATAGAACAAACGCCCAGCTTAGACAATACAGAAAACAATAGATCTTTAAATAGTTTTTCGAAACATCTCATATGTAAATCGTTATTGTGCAGCTCATGGTCAGCAGCTACAGCTAATAATATAGTTGGCCCTGGCACTATATATGAGAATTCATGAGAGACGTAAATATATAAGGCATCAGCTAGTGCAATAATTAAATGGCGTGAATGTTCTCAGCTGCTCGCCAAAACTGTTAGTACGACGTCACTTACAATTACTGCAGCTAGTGGCAGCTAACTGTGCATAAAAGCGCCTCATGGTGGTTAAATAAACATGAAACTTTTTGGAAAAGGCCGCTTGAGGCACCAAACGTTGAAGAAAAAAGTAAAACACCTGCCCGCTTTGCAGATCACGGCGCTTAATGCTCATATGCAAAATATTGGGCCCATGGGGTCAAATTAACAAACACAATTAGTGTACCTTATATATAGACGTAATAGACAACCGCTGGCTATATAATTTTTGATAGATCCGCTAATGTATATAGCACTGTGAGGATCTTCACCCAATTGTAGCCAAATACAACCCCTTCCTCTATTGTTTCTCCTTAGAATCAAATGAAGTGTGATCTGTAGAATATAAGGCTAAAGTTCTTGGTCATCCTATATAGGAATTAGAGCCAGCTTGATAATGCCAGCAATAAATAATTATAGGCGGCACTTCAAATAAATGCGCTATGGATTACTCAAAAATGAAGAGGAACTTTACATTTTTTTGTCGCATCCCGAAAGAGGCCAAATTTGGCGCACTTATGTGTCACTTGACCTCATCGCAGCGTCAAAAAAAGAAAACAAAAGCGACAAGCTGGCTATATTGGGAAATACGGGTGAAAGTTGAAAATTGGCATAAAGATCGAATGAAGAGCCCAATCGAAAAAAGAAATTCACAAGTGGCACAAAAACTTACTACGAGCATCATGCATGCAAATTGAGGCAAGAAACTGGAAAATTTAATCACTAGCAAATTAACGTAGAAGGTATATACACCGACGTTAGAGTACTACTAGATGATCCAATTATTCAACAACCAGGCCTATAGTAACCAGGTGGCAGATATACGCCGTCGCTGTATGGTTATGCCCTTACTTATAGCTGACCGTCCACGCTGTAACAGACTCCTTTAACGGTCAAGCGACCGTTAGAGGCGTCCTGGTCATATGTTAATTGAACTTCATCAAGTGTGCTATTCACTCAGCTGGAAGTAGTCGTAAAAGCTCTTATTATCGTGCTTAGTGAGTGAAATAATTATTGCACTAGAATTAATTCAAGCCAAAGGTACAACGTCGCCGGTTTGAGTTTTTACTCTCATCTGACCTGCAGAATATTATAAACGTCTGGCTGGATCAACCTGCGAGTATATTATAATAGAGTTCTGCTCAAATTATTTAGTTTCGTATCAACGAGCTGTTATCAAGAAACCGTTATAATATTATCCAAGTTTTTACAACGACGTATTGTATAACACTAGGGTATACGACGTCAACACACTAAGAAGATCGTCCAAAAACAACGGGTATGTCAAGAAGAAAAACACAAGCTCAAGACAAAAAGGACGCTGGTGTTGAACTAACATCTGTAGATCTTGAAGCTCAAGTAACGAAATCATCAACGACTACAACCTCAGCACATGTTTTGAGAAATTTAAAATCATACAATGACAGCAATAATGAAACAGGGAAGGCAGATGATGAATATCTTCAGAACGGTGAAGTAAGAGAAACACACGTCAAAAGAGCCTTAAAGCCTCGTCATGTATCAATGATTGCATTGGGAGGTACCATTGGAACAGGTTTATTCATCAATTTGGGACAACCTATCTCACTTTCAGGTCCAGTTGGTGCACTCATAGCGTACTTATTCATGGGTTCAATCGTGTATTCAGTCACACAGTCATTGGGTGAAATGGCAACGTTTATTCCAGTGACCTCATCTTTCACAGTCTTCAACACGAGGTTTTTAAGTCCTTCGCTCGGTGTTGCTAATGGTTATATGTATTGGTTCAACTGGGCAACTACATTTGCCGTTGAGCTCAGTGTGGTTGGCCAAGTCATCGACTACTGGACTGACACTGTTCCATTGGCTGCTTGGATCACAATCTTTTGGGCCATCATCACAGCAATAAATTTCTTTCCTGTCAAGTTCTATGGTGAAATTGAGTTCTGGGTTGCTGCTGTCAAAGTCATAGCTATTGTGGGATTCATTCTCTACTCTCTGGTCATCGTTTGTGGTGGCAGTTCAGAAGGTGCAATTGGATTCAGATACTGGCGTAATCCTGGCGCATGGGGACCAGGCTTCCATTTCGGTGGAACAGCAAAGGGAAGATTACTAGGCTGGGTCTCCTCGCTCATCAACGCAGCATTTACTTACCAAGGTACAGAATTAGTTGGTATCAGTGCCGGTGAGGCCAAAAACCCAAGAAGAGCTGTTCCAAAAGCTATAAATAAGGTGTTCTTCAGAATATTGTTCTTTTATATCCTTTCGCTGTTCTTCGTGGGGTTGCTTGTTCCTTACGACGATCCGCGCATCAACTCCTCAACTTCTTTCATTTCTTCATCTCCATTCATCATTGCCATCAACAATGCAAACACCAAAGTTCTTCCACATATCTTCAACGCTGTTATTCTTATGACCATCATCTCTGCTGCTAACTCGAACGTGTACGTTGGATCCAGAATCCTGTACGGTTTAGGCTTGGCCAGAAACGCACCAAAGGTATTCACATACTGCACAAAGCAAGGTGTCCCATACGTCGGTGTGATTGCAACATCTTTACTAGGAGCTCTTGCATACTTGACTTGTGCCGAGTCAGCCTCTAAGGGTTTCACATGGCTTGTGAACATCACAACCGTTGCAGGATTGTTTGCCTGGTTAGCAATATCGCTTTGTCATATTAGATTCATGCAGACTCTTAGCCATCGTGGAATGAGCCGTGACGATTTACCGTTTAAGGCTCATTTCATGCCTTGGGGTGCATACTATGCGGCCTTTTTCGTGTCACTGATTATACTTTTCCAAGGTTATACCGTTTTCTTTGACTTCAACACAGCTGATTTCTTTGCTGCATACGTCAGTTGTTTCATCATGATAGCTTTGTGGATCGTGTGCCAACTGATCTTCAAAGGTCCTCTGCTGTTGTCTTTGGATGAGGTGGATATCGACACAGACAGACGTGAAATCGATGCGATTGTTTGGGAAGAAGAAGAACCTTCAAACCTTTGGGAGAAGATGTGGCTCTACTTGGCCTGATGGTCTAATTTAGCATCGAAATATTGCATAATTCAATAATTCAATAATCAATGTATCATTATTCAACAACTTTAACAACACGAGTAGACATAGTGATATTATCTGCCAACAATACTAGCGAGAATTTAAGAACGGTGATGCTATATATTTGGTAGCTTCGCCAGCGATAGACTGCAAATTGACTAGATTGATCAATTAGTGTAATTGGGGGCCATACATGAATTAGTTACCGTAAGACTTTTCTATCGACCTACATACTACTGGACAAGATTCAAGACACTATTATAATATTATCTTAAGAACGTCTCAATTTATTAGTTCTCTATATTTCATACACGCTGTGAGACGTTTGTAAAAGTTCATAAATACACACATCTATAGTAATACTTCATCATCTTCGCTTCGGGAGTCCTGTTTATCAATTAAATCATGTTCATTGATAACATCTTTCGCATGTTGGCGTCTCTTTAAGCGCTGCTGTTGTCTCAGTTGTTGTACGCTCATAGTGCTCTCATTACCACCTGCTGATCCTTTACGAAGTTCTTGTAGCAGGTTCCGAGCTCTAGAACCAACATCATCATCTTCATTTTGTTCATTAGTATCCTCCTTTTCGTTGAGAGAGACGGTGGAAGAAGAAGAGACCTGCTTCGAAGGCGAATGCTCCCACGTCACAATAGAGCTATCGTCCCCATCTTGGTCATCGTCATCATCGTTATCACTCACAGAGTCGTTCTCATCACCAAGTGGCATTTTCTTCAATTTCATCAAGTTCTTACGAGCCTGTGCTCTCTTTCTGGCACTATTGGCATTGCCTTTAGCTGGTCCTGCAGCTTTCAACTTCTCCAATAGAGCATCCATCACATTATCGCCAGCTGATGACCCACCGCCATTTGGTTCTCCTGAGCTCATTGTCTTTCCCGGTTTCTCTAATAGCTTCTTTCGTTGCTCATATATACGTTCTTCTTCTTCACGCTTCAAGTTATCAGTGCGAGCCTTTTTGTAGTCATTAATAAAGTCAACAAACTTGCGGAAAAATGAATTTTTAGAGAAATTGTCACCAGGGTCCTCACCAAAGAATCTCATGAGGTTCTCAAATTCATTCATAGTCAGCTTACTTTGATCTTGGAGTAAGTCAGATTTTCTCTTTGCTTCAGGAAGAATAGGGAGAACCTTGTTCAATATCCGATCGCTCGGATGGAAAATGGAAGAATCACTCAACTTCCCAATATCAATCGAGGCTTGAACATTTTTTATGCTTTGTGTGAAATCCTTGCAGTCATTGCCTAGAGATTCAAGCGAGATCTTAACAACACTGCTTGTCTTATCCAATTCCTCCAAAAACTGTTCATGCTCAGGAAACGCGGTTCTAATAATTCTTTCAACGTAATTCAAAAAAGTGATACTGTTCTTGTCATCTTTCATGAACGTTAGCCTTTGTAGTGTACTAAGCTTGAAACCTTGAGCTTTCTTTGCAGTGTCATTCATATAGTTACCAACAGCTAAGATAATGTCGAGAACTTTTCTCAAGTGCTTTGAGTTTTGAATACTTTCCGTAGCTTCGTCAATTGCCCTCAATTTCTGGACAAGTTGGGTATACTCCTTGTCATAGGAGGTGACCACCTTCAAAGCTCTCATTCTTGAAGACCAGTAATCTTGTAAGTTATAGAACAACTCCAAATATATGCGATCCGACCTATCTAGTTCAGAAGGATCCTTATCAGGCTGCTTCTCAGCTCCTTTAGTCCAGATTGTTCGATACGGCTCCAAGTTTCTAGCCAACGTCGTAGGTATCTCACAGAGTTCCTGTTTGCCCAAAAATTCAATTACACTGAAGTTCTCTAAAAGAGATCGATCACATCTCAAAATTTTGTTCACTAGTTGGTCATCAGAGAGTGACGAAAAACTATGCAAGTTGATTTGAATCTGTTGAGAAACGTCTTTAGCCAGAAACGATATCTTTGCAGCTTCTCCTGCTTTTGCCTTGGTGATCTTTTTGATTTCCTTAGCTGGAAAAATTCTTTCCAACTCATCGAGGATACCTCTATTGAGCAAATCTTCTGCAATCTCAGTCGGTGAAGCATCCTCCCAGAATGAATTTTCAGTGACCTCAACTTTCTCCCAGTGCAACTGTTTCAATTTCTTCTTTGGTCTTGGATAGCCATCAAAGAGCGAAGGAGATTGTGGTAACAATGGACTTGCTTGAACTGTGACAGACTTTGATGGTAGAGGTGGTGGAGGTGGAGGAGGTCCTGGAATACCGCTCCCCGAAGGCGAAGCAGATGGAAGAGGAGGAGGAGGAGGTGGTGGTGGTGGTGGCGGTTTTGGTGATGGTGACAATGAAGACTTGACTGGAGAAGAAGAGAGAGAAACAACTGGCGGAGCTCGCGGAGCTCCTTGGCCGAACATTCCCACTGGTAATGGCGGCGGTGGTGGTGGCGGCGGCGAAGGCGGCGGAACTAGCTTGGTTGTTGTCAAAGATGAAATTGGTAGAGATTTGGTGGCTTTTGGCCCTGGCAATTGTTCCGATGATTCATAATATTGGTCCATTTCATCTTCATCTTCATCTTCCTCAACTTGTTGTTCTGCCCCATATCTTATTGAAGAGTTCTGTCGATTATTCGATGCCAAACCATTTTTACGCTTAGATGCGGCCTGACTAATTACCTGAGGGGCAATTTCTTCAGACATAACCATCCGACTTCCAGAAGTTTCATTGGAAGATTCCTCTTGTCTTTTCACAGAAGATTCAAGTTCTTTCAAGAAAGAAGGCTCGAACCCTCTACTGCTTCTAACCTTATTGGCAATGGCACTCCCGTGAGTCACATGCACAGGATTGTTCTCCTGTTGTCCTCTAACATATTTTGCTTCGAGACTTTCCAAGAATGACTTAGAAGGACTTTTAATCGTCTCTGTAGACGCAAGTTGCTGATTCTCAACAGGAGTGATAATTTCCTCCTGAAGCTTGCGACTCAACTCTTCTATCTCATCAAGCTCTGCAATTAGCTGACTATCCAAGTTAGGATCCAATGATCTATATGGATCATCTGTAGATCCAGTTGTAAACTCTATATCGAGATTTTGAAATCTTGTCTGCAACTCCTTCAAACGCTCCATGGCCATGAGTTTTTGCTTGTTCATAAGCTCCTTCTGTTTGGCTGTAACATCAAACTTCAAAATGTCATTAGATTGATCTTGCAGCGATTCCAGCTTACGTTTCAAAGCCTCAAGTTTTGTCAGGTCATCCTGTCGAGATGAGCGGACTGCTGAAACCGGTGGTGCTTTCTTTGGCGAGTCTTCAACAACGGGTTCAGATCTTTTTACTTCCTTGAAATTGGTCATCTCTAGCTCTCTAGCCTGTTGTTCAATATCCTCCATCTTATCCCGCAAAACTCTCAATCTACCATTTGGTTCAAGCGATGCACCAAATCTTCTGTTGTCATTGCGAAGTTGCCTCTTATTATTTGATAACTGACCTTTCAATCGTGACACAAGTTCGTTGTTCTTACTCGGAGACACGTTTGCACTGTTAAGCAAAATTAGCATCTCTCTTATCTCGAGCTCTTTCTCGTGTTTCTCCAGAACTCTTTTTCTTTTGATATCCTCAAGTTCGTTTGAGAGTGATTCATTGAACTTTCTCTGTTTCATTAGAATTATGTTTTGTTCTTCGAGGTCGTTCTTGAGCTTTGTCAGCATACCATCAGTACCTAAAGCAATCTGTCTAGCCAACTCGTCACGTTCGGCAATGGCCTCCTCAGCCTTTTTGTTCGCCTCTCGTGATTCCATAATTGCCCTTCTAGCCACTTCATCTGTTTGTAAGCCATCGTACAACTTGTGTATTGCAACGTTCAAAGCCGCATCTTCATTTGTAGTAGCTCCCATAGTTATATTAGATATCAAACCATCAATCAATCTAAATGATCGCGTTGTCTCGGCACTATCAACAGACTTAGTTGGATCAGACTGGTTCAAGAACAAATGCTGGATTGCGGAAAGAAAGTAGTTCTCAGCATCAGAGTGCTGAATTTTTGTCCATATGTTTTTGACCAATGATATCGGATCATTCAAATCGACATCCTCCCCAATCCTCTCCGAAGTCAATAATGCATCGTAGTCTTCAGCTGCAGCATCTTCATATTCACGAATCTTATCATCTATTAGTTCATTGTTCAATGAATGGAACCTTTTGAAGATTCTCTGTACACCACCAGCTTTCAACTGTGCTCTGACATGTGTTCTGAGCTTAAAATCGGCTCCTCCTTCAGCAATAGTATTTATTAAAACCATTGTTGCTAGTGCATAATCGACGAGTTGTGATTCACTATTGCCTCCTGAGGATTTGATCTCATCACTTGCTCCCACCATGGAGCCCAACTTTCCTCTGCCTTCCATTGTATGCTCAACAACTTTTAACCATTGCTCAAACTTCTTGAGTCCAATATGGGGATGGTCCACAATCACAGAATTTCTTTTATCAAGAACTTTGGCTTGGAAATGGACGTTGTCACCAGAGAGTGAGTTCATAGCCTTTAATACTTGATTAAAGCCCTCCGGCGGCTCAAAATGGGCAAGGAAACTCAAGATATCAGTCACGAGCTTTCGTGTTGCTAATTTCGTGGATACCAACGCACCAGCAATGGACGGAACAACAATTTTGGAGTCTAGAGCATATACTGCACCTGCTTGGTTGTTGATTATAGTCCGCAAGCATCTTATTATTGATATTTCCTTTTCAAGGAACTCATCATTCAAAAGGTCCGATGTTGACCGGGTATGAAGCTGTTGTAACACATTGGCTAAAGCGATTGGGCCTTGTGCGTTGATGAAATCTTTGACCCAATCTACCGGTTCTGTTCTGAGACTGACCCAAAGGTTACCAAGCTGCCGTGAAGTGATCGATCCATTCATCAGCAGCCTCACATATGATTCCGGGGAGTTCAGAGAATCACCGCCCTTCTTTGTGCGCTCTTGTTTCTTGAACTCAGACAAGGCGTCTTGATGAATCAACATCCACTTTTTTTGTATAGTGTAGTCTCTCATCTGTCTCTTTGCAGCATCGGGAAGACTCTTGAAGTCACGCTTTGTCATCAACTCATCAAACATTTCCTCTATTTCTCGGTTGCTTTTGGGCTGCTCGAGATGAAAATCGCCTGTATGGTCAAAGCTTCCTCTGCTATAATAAATATGCGTGTTTCCAGAAGAAGAACCAGATGACATGACTGAGGAATTGGTTGTTATTCTTTGTAAAGCCGATTTCTTCTGCCCTTTCGTCTCTTCGGTCAAGTTCCAGTGAGATGAGCGACGCGATGAGTCAGGAGTAGGCGGTGATGTCTCATAGCTAGTGTAGTTTGTGTTGTTCATTGTCGTAGATTTACTCAAAGAATGTGAGCCCTGTGTTTGAGATGAGTAAGAAGAACTAATGCTTGCTTGCCTTCTGTCATTTCTGTCAACTCTTGCCTGGAATGCTGGTTGTGCTGGTGATTGCGATTGCAACTGAGATTCCGAAGAAGTCAAGCGAGAGCCTTGTTGAAATGGCGTCTGAGGCTGTGGATTGGATATGAGATGTCCACCGACACTCGGACGGTGCTGCTGGTTATGTGTATAGCTATCATGTGACTTTGGATGCGTGTCCTCTTGTCCCGATTTCATGCTTTTCGTCGATAGCTTACGGAAGTTTGAAAGCAGCGATGTTGATTTCGGAGCTTGCTGAGAAATGCTACCAGACCTACTCGATACAGAGCTGATCGGTTCCGACTCCTTTCTTTTCATTGGTTCCATCGGACCGTTCTATCGGTCGTTCAGCTTAAATAGCGACGCTATCCTCTCCTCTAACAGTCTTTACTTTAGGAAGACCGATGGAATGAAATGTTCAGGCTTTAGGAGGTAAAAGTAAGAGTCTGAAACTTGAAGTATGACCTGTTCACCTCACCTGATTAGCCAATGCACCAGCGCTAAGATCTCTCACGGTTGGTTCCTACCCTTTCCTTTTCCGTTATGTTGGTTAACAACTTTGTGGTTTTATATCTCCAAAACCGAACATCTGAGTGATTTTGGTTATGCGCTTGATTATGAGATGTCCGGATGCAGATCAGAGTTTAGATGTTTTGAATTCTACGATGTTTGGGGGAGATGCGAAAATGTTGGAATTACTGATACCGATAAAAGAGGTGATCATGGGTGATAACATCAAATCATAATAATAGTCCGTTCACTAAAACCATTATTAACCCACAAAAATGGACGAGGAAGAATCCAAAAGGGTGTCTCTTCAGGTTACATCTCTATCAACCAGGCTTTTGGAGTCAATAGAAAAGCAATCATCATTGGAGGGTCAGATTGTTCAGCTAGAGAAAGAGAATTCACAATTGAAAGAAGCAAAAGAAGTCATAGAGAAAAAACTGGAAGCGGAAACAACATCCAAAACAAACGCCGAGCAGGAGGTGACAAACTTACAAAAAGAGGTAGAAGAACTTTCTTCCTCGCTATTCGATGAGGCAAACAAAATGGTGAGCGATGCCAAAAGGGAGACACACGAAGTCCAACAACGAAACGAGAACCTTATAGGCCAGCTAAAGGAGAGGGACGTCCTACTAAGCGACCTTCAGGAGCAGCTCAAGGCATTGAAAAATGTTCTCTACGAAAAGGATCAAGACTCCGAATCATCAATACTGGAACAGGCCACAACTTCCCATCAAACGAGCTCTAAGCAGGTCCTATACTCACCAACCGTGAATGCCATCAGGTTCGACCTCAAGTTATACGGTGAATTTAAAAGGTTTACAAGAACAATCAAATCAGTGGAGTCGCTAAAAGATACCGAAACCAAGTTCTTGAAAAGATTACTGACTGATGATGTGGAACCAGCTTTAAGATTGGACAGCGCACATGGCATCAGTTGGCTCAACAAGCGTTCCTTGATGACCTATCTCATTGACGGAAGAGTGTCCATTGAACCAGTTTCGGGAATAAACGAAACTTACAGGGTAAATTTCCAGCAGAACAAAACTCAAGGATCTGATATTAAATCGAATCTTTATTCCTATCCTCCTCAGAGTCCACCTGTGGCTATCAATCAGCCATGTGCCATTTGTGGCGAATCAAGGGATGACATTTTGGAACATTCAAGACTTTACTTATTGAAAACTCACACAAAACCCGATACTGCCCCTTCAACGCCATCAGTGCATTCACCTGCAGTTTCCAACCAATATCCGCTATGCTCATACTGCGTGTTTCGTGTGAGAAGTGCATGTGATCTATTCGCCTTTTTGAGGTCGCTGAAGACCGATGTTTGGCAATTGGGTGACGAGGCTATTTTGAAAAAGGCATGGATCGAGATTTCAAGATTAAGGGCCAAGCTATTCTGGTCTAATGTCGGTATCTGGGATATAGACTCCAATATAGCCACCACGAGAATAACACCAAGTACGAGCGACTCTATCTACAATTCAGTAATGAACACAACTGATACATTAAGATACTCTATAGACTCTTCAAGTGAATCACTTACTGAGAAACCAAATGAAATTGCTAACGCTTATGTACCGTCGCCACTGAATAAGGAACACTCTGACCCACAGACCAATCCAGCTAAATTTGTTGAGCCGGCTGAAGATCCAATAGAGAAGGACTCATACTTTGGGGACGTGGTAGAATCGCCAAATGGCAATGCCGAGGACGTTATCAAAGAGGGTGCATATGATGGATTTTTGGATACATATTCAGATCAATCAGAAGAGATTGGGGGAGATGATACTGAAGACGAACAGCCAGGAACCATTGAGGATGAACTGGAACAAACTAAAATTTCCGATTCAGCTCAAGTTGAGATACCAGACTCAAAGGAAACAAAATCAGCAAACCGGGAACCATCAGTCTCATCAGAAGAAGACAATTTTGTTGATGCTTAAATAAAGCATGTATTATATATGTTATTGATTAGTATGTTCATTGTTCAACATGATTATGGGATCAACCTGGCACCAGTAATATCTTCGCGGGTTGTGCTTTCATATCAATACTGGTGCACGTATATCGAAGGTCGCCCTATGCAGCCAGACGATGCGCGATATTCAGACACAAGCTGTATTTGTCGTTTAGAGAATGCACTGTACACATTATACATCACAGGATACGGATACCATGTGGCATGTCTGTATGGTCGTATTGAACACTGACAGCGTTCACTGGCAGAACTGGAACTGGGTAGCCCGGAGCTGCAATTTTGCAATGATAATGAGATAAGTAGTAGCTG
>JAJLRR010000258.1:0-22335 GCA_030567175.1 Williopsis lachancei
ACCTAAAAAGTCAATTAGAATGAAAGCACACATGAGAAGTCATATGGAAACACCTTTATTGAAGAAATGGCTACCATCAAATCAGTTTATGGCAAGAATGACTGGCCATTGGTAATTAACCGTTTAAAATTGACAATGGTATTGACGATGAAGATGGAAGTAAAAAGATAACCCAAAAGACACAACTAAAACCAAATAAAACATGAATCGAGCGAGAGTACAGTGTATGCAAAATGTGAGCGAGTGTAAAGATGCAAATAGCAACGTTGACTATTGTGTGTTCAACGTGAAGAGTGTGTGGTAAGATAGAATATTGTGACTGGTTGCAGTTAAAAATGCAGCGGCTAAGAAGTGAAATGCCACCGACTAGGGAGCCGTCAGAAACACATGTGTGTATTGACAGAACAAATTGGTATCAAATATATTGATGATGAAGAAGAACCAGAATGAGAAAACAGTTGGAAAAAAGATATTCTAAGCAGAAAAGGCGGCTGATACCCGCTGTGATCTAAAAATCACTCATTGTGTCAACTTCACTTCGGCTGGTAGGGAACCATAGATTGGCACAGCATTGTAGATAGACTCTCTGACGCTCTTGTTGACAGTGGCGATGATTTCGTTGTTGGAGTCCAAGATGTATCCTTGGTCGCCATTGTCTGGAAAGACTGTAGCGCAGTCGTTACACAGCGGCGAGCTGACGAATTCATCGTAGCCTTCAGTGGTTGTGAGTTCGATTGGTGTTGTGTTCAGTGTAAGTGGCATCGTGTTGTGGTCTTGTACGAGTTTGTAGTTCTTTGTGACTATGGATCAAAAGGTTAACCAGTAAAGAACAGGACATTGGAGTTAACAGAATATTCCATCCTGCCTTTTATATAATTTTTTGTGGCAGGGCAGTGGGCACTGATTTCCAATCCAAAGATGACAATTATTTTTTATGAAAAATCGGTTGCTCATGCACTAGGCCGCTACCAGGCCGAACGCCGCCTTCTCCGCCCGTATATAGGATTTCCCATACAAAATCCTTAATGATGCGCCTAAATTGCGTGCAGTCAAAATCCAGAACTGCGATGGCGTAACATGGAAGAGTAAGCAAGACCATAAAATCAACTTGAAAGGGTGAAGGTGAAGATATTGTAGGTGAAGATATTGTAGGTGTAAACTATTATAACTAGTACAAGTTGCTGTAGATCTGATGTCGGGCTTACGAGCAACAGCTACTGGCTACTAGCAATTCCAGCCTTTTCACTGGATGTTCTAGAAAAAAAACACTTTAATAACGAAGGACCCACTTTATTGGGCTTCTCAAGCCTTTGTGGTCGGCCCTACTAGTGAAAACCTTAACCTAATTCGCATGATCATAAAATTTGACTGTCGGCCGCCATCTGCGCTCTGCTAAAGGGCTGAATAATATCGCGATCATCGTAGAAACCTTTTGACTTGTTCCAGAATCACACAGAACGTCAGCAACTCCTAATTTTTGTAATGAGTGAGAGTCACGTGATTTATACTTACCATTTCGGGCAACACATTCCTACAATCTTATCGCACAAAATAATATTGTCCGCGCAACACAAGAGATGAGCTCATTCAAAGCACCAGTTCAAACGTCTACGAATAATACTATTCCATGCTCTACGATCCTTTCACGAAATATAGTATTCGTATATATATATCAAGTTAGCTGGTATAATTACAAGTAACAAAGTCTTCTTCAATTTCCTGATCCAGCTCTATGGATTCCATATGCAAAACGTTTTTCTCCCCCCTCCATGTCTAATATGCGATCTACTCGTTTTGGAAAGTTGGGAACTTCAAACCGTGACATCCCTTGTAATCAGCAACTGGTGGCTGCGACCAGCCTTTCAAGACTTCATCATCTGTGATATTGTAAACCTCGATACCCAATGGTCTACAACAGTCAACCATATCGACCTTGGTGTCTTCATCACCTTCACCCCAATCCCATGCACTCAAATCACCACCTGGACAAGCACTGATTGCACACAAGAGATCAACTTCAGCAAAGAATTCAAAATAGTCACCAGAGACAGCTGGACAAGTTTCCATGAAATAACGACCTTTGTTATCCAATCCTGTAACTTGGAAGATGTTAAGAACGTCATGGACATCGTATTCTGTACCTCCGTATGGAATGATTGATCTATAAAGGTTTGAATGGCAGTGATAATCGTTATTCTCACCACTCAAGACATAATCAACGTATGGATCACATCTAGTTCCTAACAAATCATGGATCTTTTCGATTTGTAATCTATCTCTTATAGAATCACCAGTAACAGTCAACAAAGGTCTAAGATATGGTAAGTTTGACCAAAGTCTATCGTATTTACCAACGTGTGAACTTTGAAGTTGTCTAGTTCTTGCGGCCCAGAGTCTTTCTCTAAAGTTATCAGCGTGCCAGACGTTGAAGTCACAGACTTGTGGACCTTCTGGAGTGGTGATACGAACAATGGAACCTGCCTTAACCTTCCATGCTTTACCTGAACGGATTGGAACGATTTCAGAATAGGTCAATTCACGAGCTTTTGTATTGGCGATTCTGTCATAGAATTCCTTGTTGACATCGAGAATAGAACCCTTTGTTGGGAGGTAAGCTGGAGTTGGGTTCTCCTTTGGCTTATAAACTGGCTTATCAGTGGTGGTCATAATGGGTGTGTATGGTTGTTAATTTGGAAAGGGTATCCCATTCTTGTTCAACATGTCCAACATCATCACTTTATATAGTAAATGCGGGAAAGGATTTCCGCACCCGTTTTAATCCTCTGATCTCGATAATGTTTTGCGGCGCATTTTTCCCATAAAAAAAAGAACAAACTTTTGAGTCAAAATATCGTAAAAGCGGGACAATTTGGTGTGAGTTTCCCATCGACGTTTAGACTAAAAAATTGGAGCTAATACCGGCCATTGTTAGCGAAGCCGACGTTGAACGATGGGGTTATAATAAATAACTTATAAATTTGCTGTCATGTTATACTACGATCGGGGTTTAATATAGATGTTGTATTCTGATTGGTTCACTCATGTATAATAGCAGCATTAATTCATGATCTAATTTATCCTTATACAATTCTGCCATAATCTCCAGACAATTTCTTGATGTCTAACAGAATCTGATTCTGCATAGAGTTGTGAACTATAAACATCTCTAATGATCTGTTTAATAGTTTCACAAGTTATAGCAAACTTGTTATTCTGAACCGATACATAATCGTATAATACGATCCATTGGAAGAGTTCATCAAGTTGATGTTTTTCAAAAACTTCAATATATTTCACTTTATCGTTATTGTCCAATATGGTTTGTCGAAGTTCATCATCTATACCGGAATAGTACAGTTCAAATGATGATGTTGTTTTTTGTTCCGTATCAGTTTTATCATCATCACAAATCATATCAACATTTTGATCGTTATCATTGTCATTCATTGGTCCATTTGTTTTATTTTCATATTCATGTTCAACTGTACTAGTTGAGACAGATGATGAATTAACAGGTGATATTAAATTCATAGAGCTTAAAGAACTTTCACTATCCGAAGGTGTATTGATCAACAACGAATTTGTTGATCTTTCTCTATAAGTTTGTCCAATTGAACCACCTGGATGCCTTTCTCCAAATATCCTTTTCCGTTCATTTATATCCGAAATATAGAGTTCACCCAATGCAATGCTTACGGCATCTGCAAGAGTCAAACATAGAGTTGTTGATATCGTTGGAGCATTTAATCCATAAATTCGTTCTTCTGTTAATTCTTCGGGTAATTCTGCATATAATAACGATTTAACTTGAGGTTCTTTTGATAATGGACTTGTTTGCTTGTTTGTCAATAGAACAATTGGTATATTTTGAGAGATGTGTGGTAATAACGTTAATAATTCTGGAG
This sequence comes from Williopsis lachancei, assembly GCA_030567175.1. Classification (NCBI taxonomy): domain Eukaryota; kingdom Fungi; phylum Ascomycota; class Saccharomycetes; order Phaffomycetales; family Wickerhamomycetaceae; genus Williopsis; species Williopsis lachancei. The sequence continues at coordinate 3,906 of JAJLRR010000258.1, forward strand.
ATTTCCCCGATGATGAAATCATCAAAAGACAATCATTTTCATGTAATAGACCTAAATCTCCATGTAATGCCTCTGAAGGATGTAATGAACAAGATTGTATACCCAATGAGTTTAAAGTTGCAACCATCTTTGTACCAATCTTAAAAGATTTACCTATACCACAAATAACGATTTTACCATTCTTTAAAAGTGAATCATTCATCAAATTTAAAGATTTTTGTAATTGTTCAATTGCAAATGAACTCTTGATATGAAGTTTTGATATATGATGTATTGCAATGGTTTGCTTCTGTAGGATCTTGTTAAAAGTTGTTAGAGCAGATCTTAGATGATCTTGATGGTGTATACTTGTCATGTTTTATATTGGTTCTTTAATCTCGGTAGTAATGCAAAGGATGGATGTAGTTGAAGCAATTCTAGGGTAAAGGTAAGCAAGAAATGGCTGTAGCTGTTTATAATGCTTCCGAGTGGTGATGATATATATGAATGAGTGGAACAGGATATGCTTGTGATATTGGAATAATTCTTCACTAAAGAACACCGAGTTGAAAGAAAAGGTGAACTTGAGCACGTCACAGAGCTGTCGATGTGTATATGGAGATTAATTGGCAGTGGTCCTTCTGCGTACTGTGGCCCTGTGGTGCGGATTGCAAATACAAACTTGGCCTGGAACTGTGGAAACTGTACAAACGGTGGAGGGAAGCCAATTCAGTATGGTTCAGCTCAATGGTTTGTTGTATGAGAGAGCGTGGAAGCTGGGTCGTAGTAAACGGGGAAGATAATGGGTGAGTTATATATAATCCAACTACAGGTTATATATTTGAATATTAAGGTACAGCTAATCAGCAGCAGCGTTAAGCTTCTCTCGGGCCTAAGCTGATGCCTTTGCTAGTCTTGCTGAATATGGCAAAAAATAGCAAAAATCCAGGACGTAAACAACAAGCAAAAATTACTTAGCCATAATTCAAAAAAAAAAACTGAAATTATTGCTTGCAAACGCAGTCAGAAGCCAGGAAAAACCGTTGGTGTTTGTGCACAGTTTAATCAAATTCTAAATTTGCGCGTCGGGCAGCAGAAATGATCGAGGATGCCAACAGCTGTACGTCGCCTCTGTAATTATTGGTGGCTATGACCATACTAAGGGTTGTATACTGACGGTGTGCTGTTACAAGTTACAAAGTTGTGATTTAAGAGAAGGGACCAGAACCGTACTGTTTGTTGTATATTATTACACAGACAACAGCTCACAGGTCCAGATCTGCTTAGATTGCCCCCTCAAGTTCCAACCATATTGAATCGCCAGATGAGCGTCGAGCGCTCGAGATTTTTGTTTTTCTTAGGACGTGGACCAATGTACTGGTTGCAACCGACTTCTTGGAACTAATTGATAGTCCACCACGAGCTGCAGTACCTCAGCTTCCAGCCAGTATAATAACAGCAGCTTACTTATAATTTTGGGGTGTGATTGGTGACTGTCGATCCCACACCCTATCAACGACGTAATCCAGCTGTAACATAATTTGGCCGATTGCGTACAACTGAGCTCTATTCGAATTGCCACCGTCAGTACAGGTATTTCACCTTGTTATTATATAAGCCATGTGTGTGCGTGTATCATCGACTACGTCATAGCTAGGTTGCACCAGCTGCTATATTGAATAAATTCATCTAGATGGCGATAATATACAGAGCACACACGCACTGTATTACTCTGAGATGAGGAGGGACCATCAATATCAGATAATTAAGTACGAGAGACAGCACCATCATGTACAAAGTGACAAATATTTTAAACGTACAAAATATCAGGCGTACTAGTATGGCACTCTTATGCACCGATGAGAAATAAGGTTTAACAGCCGTCTTTTGGTGTTGCTGTCAAAACTTATGGGCAAATTATACGCTTGGATTATCAATAACTATCATGCATCCGGAGTGCATGTCATGTGATATGGTCACCGGAAGTATACTACAACATTTTAAAGTCATAATCACATTAGCTTCATCACACATTAACCGAAAAAAGTGGTCATTATCCAACACAAGCCACCACCCCATGTAACGTTCTCCAACAATGACCTTAACCATGTTGGCTTGACCCAACTCCACAGGTCGGCACATACAACCCCAGATTCCCTCTCTGGTCCATGACCAAGCACAATATACCTCTTTGGTGGACATCTCTGTGCAACGTTCCACCATTTGGATCGTTGACATAATCCATTTCTTTCCAAATGCTTTGTCAATGGACCAGTTGGGCCCTCGATATATTTCCATTCCCATGGAGACCAACGTTGTCTTGGATCATTCGGTGATAATTTATCATCACCCCAATGACCCGTATAGTATAACCAATCTCCATATTCCAATTCCCTTGAATTATCAACTTTACTCAAATTACTTACTGGAGTTATATAGTTCCCATCCCACGTATAACCAAGATAATTCAAAGATGGATCCCATAGAGGTCCACGATCAGTAAAATCACTTAGAATACCAAAGGGTAAATCATGGGAATGTTGTCCAGTTGATGGATAATTTGCATGTGTACCTCTTGCACTAAATATGATTGGTTTACTTGAATTCTCATCGTATTTCTCAAGAGCATCATAAAGATATGCACCACCACCTCCATGTGCACTCATCCATACGTATACAGGGACACCTCTATAAAATCTCATCAATGAATGTTCCCAATCACCAATATGATTGCCATATGGTCCATGACCCATTACAAATGGTCCCAAATTGAAAGAATAGAAATAAAACCAATATGCATCCACCCATCCATTACCTTTATCAACAACTACTAAAGTAGAAGGAGCATTTGAAATTAAACCTGTTGATAAATCAGGTTTATTGTTCTTACCTGTGAGCCATTCAGGATCATCTGCAAATTCATGATCAGAAACAAGATAGAGATGTTCATCTGAATTTATAAAAGTTTCATTATGTGCAATATCTGATAAAATTTGTAAAGAAAGAGGAGATTCTTTAGCATGAGTATGATTTTTAAATTCTAAATGAAAATGTGTAACATATTCTGCAATATCATATGGAAGATATGTCTCTTCTGTATAAAGATGAACCAATGGACAATATCTTAAAACATATGATGGAATTTCACCATCTTTGATACATCTTGAACTTGTATTGGTCAATGGGAAACTAGAATCAACTTCTGGTAATTGATCATTGAATTCTATTCCTAACTCAGAGCTTAAATATCTCAATGTCTTATCCTTATTTAATGGATCCTCGTGTAAATGTTTAAAAACATCATTGACAATGAATGAATCTTTCTTATCGTAAGTGTCAAATTTCTCTAGTCCATAAACATAATGATGGTAATTATTGGGTACTTCGTATAAGAACCAATATGCAATGAATAGGAATATCACTTTGTAAAATGGAATCATCATTTTAAAAAGCTTATGACCAAAAGATTAACTCTCATGAAATAAAGTAGTTGTGTAAATAAACGACGAATAAGTATCAAAATACAACATTTTTTGACATTATTCTTATCCAGATTAATTATAACCTCGTCAATTCCGGCCCGGGAATTCCGGACGCATTACAGGTCAGTCATAACACCCGAACATCTATTATCCTCCGACGTCATCTTTGAAGAATTTCAAAACGTCGTATAAAAAGGCATCGAGGCCGGGCATCACTTTGGAATGATCAGCCCGTTCCCGAGGGCCGACATATTAATTTTATGGTATTTGTATTTCTGACCAATTTGTGTCAGTTCTCTCCGAAATTTTACCGGCCGCGGAACGAGTCAACACCAAAAGAAAACAAATCGTTTGGCCGCGCTAAAGCCTCGCCCGACGTGTTCCATCGCGGGTTTGCAGATCTTATTGTTTATGCACAAAATTTCCTAGCAAGATGGGAAAGACTACACAAGATGAATCAAATTAAATCAACATCATCAATTACGTATTATATGATCACTGTATAGGTTTATTAGTTTATACAACGTAGTTAATATCATATTTCTGAATTGGAATCATAGGTAATAGTTAATTATTCATGAATGTCATTAATGGATGTAGTCAGTGTGTATATCAGGTTGAACATGATTCATTATATTGTTAAGTTGAGGGGTCATTAGCGTCGTTTGTCATTATGATTGAAGTGGGCGAAGAAGCTTAGAAATAGCTCGTTCTCGTTCTTTCGGTAATCTGAGTGAGTTGACTATCCCTCGTCACGGAACGAATCACCGGAACCAAAAGTGTACCATCTTCACTGGTCATTGATAATGAAGGTTTGATACGTGGTCTTGAGTTGAAACTATTACGACGTTGAGGAAAAGTATGCACACCGTCATGGTGATTAGCTGAAATGGAATCAGCTGTTGTGAAATCACTCATTGTAGATGGAGATCCTGGACCAGATGGTGAAACCGTACCGTTCTTTCTATGAACTCTTCTACCAGATCTCTTGATTCTTGAGGATGCCGAAGAAGCCGCCGTGGAATTTGAATGGTTCTTTGAGTTGCTATTTGGTTGGTTCCCATTTGTTGGGGTCTTGTAGACACCGTTCAAGATATCCTGACGTGTCACAACTTTCACATTCTTTGTCTGCATTTGATCTCTTCTGACACTATTTGACCGTGATTGTAAATGTAATCTTGGTCTGTGCTTATTCTTCAATTCTTGATTTGGAGATTCAGTCTGTACTGATTTAGTCTTACTATGCAGAGTTTCATTTGATGAAGATGATGAAGATGAACCTTGATGAACAAGACCTTTTAATCCTGATATGCTCATTGAGCGTGGCATAAATACGTCTTTGACTAGTCTTGTATTAAATGTCCATACTTTGGAAAACATGCTAGAATATTGAGTCAAACTGGATGTAGTAGAGGATGTGGAGTTGTTTCGTGATGACGACGGAACGGAGTTACGTGTGGTTTTCATGACTGGTGATAGTTGGAAGCCCTTTGGAATGTCGACGAGATGGATATTGTTTTCGAATGAGGTCTTTTGACACGGTACTGTAACGAGATCAATCATATGTGTATGTGAATGTGAATTTGTAAAAGAGAAAATTGCCTATGTAAAGTTCAATTGAAAAACCAAAATGTTTGGATATGACGTTGGAATATTTTAAGGGTAAAGCCAGATGAGAAATGTCAATGGTATATAGTAGCCTTTAAATGAGTAAAAAGATCCTTTGGACTAAATATTGATGTTTTCTCTTATTCACGGCTAAAATGTTGATCGTCTTCTTGATTTTACCGAGGTTCACAGAAGAAACAACAATAAAAAAAAATCAGTCAAGTTTGCAGTATATTGGTGTGTTAGCCTTGCGAAAGGACTACCGCAGTTTGGGATCTCGGAACAAGACAGTTGGCGATAACCGTGAGCGATGTTGCAACAAGCGTGTACCGATGCTAACAGTGGCGATATTCAAACACTTGAACAGTTGTTCCAGTTGCCGCCCTTTGGTAGAATGCTGTCGTGATAAATTTAGGATAAACGAGCCCCAACAGCGCGTGGTATTTCTCGGCAAGTGATCGATGGAAAAGAAGATGTAGCGCCAGCTGTTTTGTGTGTGTTTGTATACCGTTGAAGCTTCTGGTATATTGAGAAGGTGCTATAGACACTTGTACAACAATCTGTGTGCAAACAATGTCTAAACCCGTTTCTTGAGAGTAGGAATACGTAAACAACACTAAAAAATGTTTAGTCTGTGTGTCAAATGAAAGAGGATGCTGGGCTTTTAAATAAATTTACATTTGATTTGTCACAGAGATGTCGCGCGTTCTTCAGTAATTACTAACGATAACCGTATAATTAAGCCATCCATTCGATTTAGAAGCTGCGCAACGTACATAAAGTTCTTCTGTAGTGATCTAAGCTTCCTTGAATTGCCGCTATATTGGGCTGTTAGTAAGGGAAATTTCTTTTGCAGACTGTCGTTTAGACAAGCTGTTTTTTTTTTTGCCTGATTACCTTCCTACCGCAGAAACTTGCACGGACTTGCAGGGATTGCTACTACGTTTTTCTCAGAACGTTAGTGGAGGGGCCGGTTCAGACACTACAATACATAGCTTTGGCGTGGTAAAGCCACGTAGTTGCAGGGTTGGAGCTCGGACACTAGCAAGGCTCTCCGAGCACCGAGCGCTGTACGCGGATGGGGGAGCCCAGCGGAAATCTGATAGCCTCTTCACGGAGGCAGCGTACATCTGAGAACAGGTCAGCGTAGAATGTGTACTGGCGGAGTTTACACTTTAAATCCGTCTTACCAGCGGGAAGATTACTAAACCTACACTGCATCAAAAAATACAGTACACTGCTGAGAATTAAGGGCTCGCTGTAATTTCCATCTATCCTTGAAACTTTCTCAGGGTTTTCCGTGTCAAAATTTACATTTTGCTAGCATAATATTTTCCAGCGCGAACGGATCTAAATGCTTCCCACGATGATTCCGGGTCCGGTGGTTGCTGCTGTAGCACCAATAGCGGATTTAAACGGTGTTGGGCCGTGTAACAGCTCGATTTTTTTTGCTACACGGTGATAGTGCGATTAATGCAATGGGACGGGTCAAGCCCTTTGTCACGATGCCTAGACAAGCTTTAAACAATAGTCATCATCTCCTGTACTAACTACAGATCCTGTTGTTAGGATCAAAACTTTAACGTTATGATTCATAATTTGTAATTCTCATGTCATATCTTGTTTTACTGTGTATGATGAGCCACTCATATTATGCCAGTACTGAGATACCACATAGCAAACATGGATATCTACAGATGAGGACGATTGTTAAAGAGCTTGGCTTGTTTGTCGCTACGATGACGTTATTATCATTGATAATGGTTTACAAAAGATCAGTCAGCAGTTGAGCAATGTCATTTATTAATTGGTGCTGATTCTCATCATTAGAAATCGAGCCCGGACCTCGTTAATCCATCGTTACCAACGACATCACCGCTTTCCGGCTCGTTCTTCAAGTGATCAAGAATGACTCGAGACGTTCCAAATACCCCATCCCCCACTGATGCTGCAGATGCTGCAAGTGGCCTTAAGTTAGTATAGCCCTTCAGGGGACTCGGTATAGCATGCTTCACTTTAGAATAGTGCGATCTCAATGCCTCCATCCTTTTCCGCTTTATTCTCTCAGATCCCGGAATAGAACTCTGTGAAAGCATCAACGTTGACGTATCCAAGGATTGAAACACAGACTTTCGTGGAGTCCGGAGATTTAAAGGACTGGATGACGTCCATTTATTTCCCGGAACCCTTTTAGTTGGTGATTCTTCATCGATCATCCCTATGCCAAACGAATAGTTAAAGTCTCCATCAAAGCTCTCATCGATCAAATGGCTCTTCAGCTTAACTTTCCAAAGCTCTAAGATACCACGTAAATGAGCTCTATTCCATCTTTTCTGAAATTGTTCGATTATCTCATTATCACGACGTACTTTCATTAGCTGTAATGACCACAAGTTCAAATATTTCACTATCCGTTTCAGATCTTTCTCCTCTTCAAACTCGATCAGTCTATTGTTCAGCTCTTGAAGGTTGAACACGGCAAGCTGAATCTTGGTAAACCCAGTTGACAAAAGGTTTAAATTGTTTATACCATTGGCCTTGGATTCCATATCCACTATGAGATCATATTGTTGATTCCATCTATCAAAAACCGGACGGAGTAATCTTTCCTTCATGAAATCATCTTTGAATAACCTTTCTTTGTCAATGTATGATTGATACCTGTTGTACCAAAGATGTACTATTGTTGAGGTCTTTAGACTTTTCATGTTATTGTTGAACGTAAGAACCCTTTCATTGAGTTTATCTTCAACATTTTCATCGTACTTATCTGTCCATTTACTAAATATGGTCTTTTTTAAATGACGAGTCTCATCGTTAGTGTGGAAATTCATTGCTTGATCGAGCATATTCTCATATTGCTTCTTCTTATTCACCAGCTTCTTTAAAAATTTTCCCACAAAATATCCATCTGCAACTGATTCATCTCTATGTATAATTTCTATTTCCGATTTCCAGTTGTTTAGATATATAACTTTAGTATAAGACTCAAATGCCCTTTGACTTAACTCCAATGAAGCCATCTGCGATGTATACCGTGACATGATTTTGGTATAAGCACGTTTCTTGATAAACTTGACATATTCACTGGATGTCTTATTTAATGAGAATCTCAATTTCCATAAATCAAGCCTTTTCAACACAAGTGTTCGTTCGTACTCTTTTAGGACCATCCTATTTTTCCAATTCTTAAGAACGGTCATTGATAGTTTAACATCACGACTATTACTATACATCAATGCCTTTTGATCATTTTCAAACCTTTGTTTAAACTGATCAATAACAAACTTCTTTAAGAAAAAGCCACATCGTATTTTGGCTTCTTGTTCAATGAGTTTCAGATGTGTCGACTGTTTCCAACGATCCATATATTTCTTCTTTAACATCACTTCATAAACCGCATCCAATTCTTGGGTCCTAGTCATCGAAATGATCGTATTACTCTTCCATTTGGAAAACAAAAATCCACCGTGAAGTGCTAGTTCAAGCTCCTTAGAGAACTCATCCATTGATTTGTGCCTTGCCACTTTATCCGTCCATTTCTTGAAAAAAGTACTGGTAACACTTTGTGTAACAACGCTATTCAATCTCCATTTCTTGAAAGTACGTCGGATCAAGTTTTCATCATATATTTGATCACCATCAGCAACTTCGCTGATTTTAGAGGCCCATTTACGAATATATTTGGATTGTCGTTGCAAATCAGCCACCGTTTGCATCTCTTCGCATTCTTCAAAATTTGCCCTCCATATATCAAAGAACTTCATCTTGGACTTTACCTTGAGAAACATCTCAGCGTTTGAACCAAAGTCTTCTGTGACAACTTTCAGTTTCATCGTCCATGATGCCATGTATTTCTTTTGTAGATATATTGACCATATCTTCTCGTTCTTATCCAATTCCAATTCCATCCTTCTTTTGATCAACCATAACTTGTAGAACTTTGCCTTGTTGTTAAATTCACGGAAGTACATAAAGTTGGACAGTTTCATCGCCTCATTACTAGGTTCCTTCACAAAAATATCAATAACCTTTTCGAGTTTCGTTCTAGCGCCATTCGAAAGTAATTGGTTATAGATCGTTATGAGAAACTTATCCGTTGAAGGATCCACATCGTGCTCTTCTAAGATTTCCAAGTAGTTTGCCAGTATTCCTTTGAAATGGACATTTCGTTGCGAGAAGGGTAGTCTCATAAGACCTTCTTGGAACAGAGTGAAGTCAATCTTCTGCTGAGGCTTCACAGGCGCGCTTCGTGGGCGGGTTTCCACCGTTGTCTCATATCCTAACAGCTCTAGAGAACTCCCACTCACACTGCGACGAATTGGAGTCACTGGGGATAGCCCAGAGTCAATGATCATTGTGCTGTCGGAGACATCGTGTTTTGTAGGTGATATTCTCAAATGATCAAGATCTGCGTTGAGATAACTGGAGGTTGATTCCCACTGCTTTAGGTCAGATTTGTTGTTCCGACGCGAAGGAGTCTCGATGTTCAGCCGAGATACGCCATTTATGAGATCTTGGGTGTCCAGCTGCTGTTTCAACAGCTTTTCTGGACTCTTGTGGTCCATAATCTGAGTCACCGGTTCCGAATGCCCTTTTGTTCCCCACTAAGCGCCCCGAACTACGCGTGTTCTTGAGGGCCTTCAAAGTTCGTTTTCTTTGTTGATGTTTTCTGGAACGCATAATCTGCGAGCTGAGGTAATCAAAATGTTGATCTTCGGAATACTCCGAGGCTTGCAGCTTAAACGATAAGAAGACTCCGCGTTGGAAATAAAAGGTGACATTAATATCCATTGTCATACAAATCTAACATTGAACCCTACAGAGGTGTCTACTGATCATAGGTACTGAACAAGATAAAAGCTCAAAGAAATGACAAAACTCCTCATAATCAATCCAAACTCATCTCAGTCTGTGACGGATAACCTAAAGTCCATCTTACCAACTCCTCCAGAGACAGAGTTGCTCTTCTACACAGGTCCACCAGAAGCACCACCAGAGATTGATGGGCCAGAAACCTCAAGACAATCCACAGAAGCATGTTTACCTGATCTCTTAAAGCACTACGTCGATCATTACGATGGGTATTTGGTCTGCTGTTATTCAGATCATCCATTAATCTACGAGTTGCGTAAACATACAGAGAAACCAATCTTGGGTATTTTTCAAGCAAGTGTCACATATGCCCTTACAAAGAGTCCGATCAAGTTTGGTATATTAACTTCAACTACTTCTTGGGAAGAGATATTGGATACTGCAACGGATGATTTCTTTGGAGGGATCAGAATCCCACTATTCACAGGAACTGTCGCCTCTAATATAGAGGTGCTTAAACTAGGTGACCCAAAGTATTTCAAAGAGCTCGTTGCAAGGGCTAAATTGTGTGTTGATGCTGGAGCAAAGACAGTCTTATTGGGATGTGCCGGTCTATCGGGTCTGGAAGGAAAGTTAGAAGCTGAATTTGAAGGTGTTAGATTCATCGACAGTGTCAAGATTGGTAGCGAGGTGCTTAATGCTCTTATTAGATTCGATACAGAATGATTATATACACTTCTAGATGTACCCAATCCATATTCGGAAATTGTATTGATGCTTAAAAATCGCAATGATAGAATATGTTAACCTCATTTAAAACTAACCCGACTCTTGATTAGGTGAGGTTTCTTAGTGAATAGAATACTTTTGGGAAATCCGATATATGCAAGTCATCATCATAAAGCGCTCACCAATGCAGTGGATCAGGCTAGCTGAAATAAGTCGTATTGAGCCCAATCAATATTATTGACAAAGTTTCAGGAGATAAAGATCTATCTGACCTCTGCAAGAAATTGTTAACTGAGCTTGAAGGTACCGGCAGTGATGTTAGAATCGGGACTCTATGTTTTCTTTTGCTTCTTAGAATCACGTAACCGTTCGCCAATGCTTTGAGATGGAGATCGTTTGTGTGTTTTACTCTTTTCATCGTTTTCATAAGATGACTCATTGCTCTCTTCCTTGATAGCATCACTAAGCTTCGTCTCTACTTCCTCCTTCACATCTTGCTTTGGCTTTTTTTTTCCAAAAAATGAAGCTATCGATGTCTTTTCCAGAGGTTTCACGAGATATGATCCATCATTTGTAGTCTTGCCAACATCTCTCGAGACTTCAAACCATTCTAACACATCATGCTCATGAACTTCCAACGCTTCCTTCCCTATCTTCTCATCCCAATCTTCATTATCGAGCCATTCAGTCCACGCGTTAGAACCGGGCTCTAATACTATTGGCATCCTTTCATGGAGCCACTTCATATTCTTCGGTGCAGGACCAGTGACTATGGTAAATGTCGTGATATCACTATTAGTATCTTCAAAATGTGAATGTGACCACATGCCCGCTAAAAACATCAGTTTATTATCCTTTCTCTTGATATAGTATGGTATTTTTTCAACTTTCTTATTGGCTACTCCAGGCTTTTGGAGCCATTCGTAGTAACCCTCAATTGGAACAACACATCTGTGATGTTTAACCGAAGTGCCCCACAACTTTGAACCTTCCAAGATAGACTCTTTCCGAGCGTTAAAGGTCTTCCATTGTTGTGCCTTGGACTTCTCCTTGACCCAGAAGGGTACCAATCCCCATGACATATATTCCAGCACCGAAGAACCTGATTTCTCCAATCGATATGTAGGTGCAGTCTTCGTAGGTGCAATGTTATAAGATGGATGTGCCGTTTCTGCTCTTCTTAACTCCAAATCTGGGGAATCTGAAACCTGTTGTTGTATGGCATTTTGCAAAGCGACTGGCTCCTTCGTCGAAATCTGTTAGTATTGATGGGTCGAGTTGAGCATGTACATGCTTACCGCTGGCATAGCGTATCTTCCACACATATTGAGATAGTCTTAGGTCCAATGACCGAGCATATTGACTCTCTCAGTTGTGTCATCATTTTATTATATTGCTCTGCAATAAATATGCGCCATCGGTTCTGGCCCATTCAAATTTCGCCTGTCTCGAAATTGAACTAATTATATTCAATCCTCAATTGCCTATCAACTCCAACTATACAACATCGAGAAAAAAACCTTCACAACATATCACCACAACGATGTTGAGAACACAGACCAACAATGCATGGAGGGTACTGCCTCTCAGGAGACCTCTATTGAGTGCTCCAAGTGTACGATTCGCCTCGAGGTTTCCTCGTCAGAGAATGTATGCGCAACAGAGACCTTCTCGAAATTGGACAAAGATTCTATTAACTATGATCGGTGGTTTTGGTGCAATCACCGGTGTAGCTTGGTACTTCTATTGGCCACATCATACTTTCACTTCCTCGGTGGCTAAGATCTTGCGTAAAGGTCTTTGGGCTGAGAGTGAGAAAGGCGGAAAGGATTACCAACAGGCACTCAAATACTACATCGAGGCACTTGAACAGGCTCAAAAGGAAGAGCTAGACCCATTGAGCGATGAATATACCGGGATCCAACTGAAGATCGGTCAGATGTATGAACAGCTTTCGATGAACAGCGATGCTTTAATGGTTTATTCTGAGATTGGTGCTGCGTATCTCTTGGCCCTCACCACACCAAACTCCGTTCCAGATAAGCTCAGACCACACCTGATCTTGAAAGATCTCAGGGTTATCCTCAAGTCTGTCCAGCTCAACGCTGCAGATCCACACATGTGCAAGATGTTACTGATGACCCATTTACTCGTTGCGCAGGAGGAAGTTGTGAAGAGAAGCTCATCTGCTGCAAAGTTAATTGCAATGGATAATCCTGAAAATGACCTGAGGGCAACGCTTGAAACCACAACATCGAAGAATCTCACGGAATCGGAAGAAACTTCTGATATCGTGATCCAAACAAACAGAGAAGCTTGGGAACCGTTCCGCGATGAATTGTTCAACGCTAGAGATCTTTACGTTGCCATATGTGTTGCCACGGGTGATATCGCAACAGCTGCTCGTACTGCAACCTCAACTACAGAATGGATGATCAATGCCGAATGCTCACCAGCTGAAATAATGAAATCTCAGACAAACTTGGGTTCCATAATGTTCTTGAACGCCGAAACTTTTAGGGATAGAGCCGCAGTAGGAAAGAAACGTGGTCTTTCAGAACAAGAGTTGAAGAATGATCTTTTAGGACATGAGAAGGCACTGGAACTAGCTACAAAATGTTATGAATCTGTGCTTCAATACTCCAAACAGCTTCCAACAACTCTACGCAGAGCTGAAGGTATGGAGGAGTCCATTGCATTGGCCACATATGGACTAGGAGTAGTAAGTCTACAACAGAACGACTTATCCAAAGCGAAAAATCTTCTACGTGAGGCAAGGGTAAGAGCCAAGGGATCAGGTTTCACAGAACTTGTTTCGAATGCAGAGGCTGAACTTCAAAAGGTCACAAAGGCAATGGAAGAAGCACAGAACACACAGACGATGGATACCACTTCTGCGGAGATCAAGAAACTCTTGGAAGATGATAGTCAGGACTCTCTTGAATTCTCTGTTCAGATATCCAACAGAGAAGCATAAATAAACCTTCAAACACTTCAATATCATGTATATATATAACTATAACAAAGCACATGTAATTTGACTTTGGGATGGACGTTGTAGACTGCCAAATTTAAAGTCGTGTCAATAAGAAAAATTGATCCCCACCAAAAAAGTGCGAGCTCTAGTATAACCCGCGGAGCCATAATATTTGTATTTCTGGTATAAAGAGCCAAAAGGACATTAACTCTTGCTCTACAAGAACAAAACATCTCTCTTGTCACCGCTTGCATCTCAGCTTATCGACGATGCAGAGCTATCGCCCACAGCTCCAAAGGGCGCTTGTCCTAGCTGGACAGCAGCTCAGGGCTTTCTCAACGAACCTGAGCCGTCGACAAGCGGTTCCAACCTCTTCGCATTCTTTAGATCCAACATCAGTTCTCGAGACATCATCAAACGTTCTCATAACGGAGAACGAGACCTTGAGAAAAGTGTTTGACGATGATCTCTTTTGGACAAACTTCTCCAAACCACGTGGATCCGATCATCCTTCTAGTGGATGGCTATCAACTGGGATTCTCAAACTGGAGCGTCAGAAGAGCGGACTCTTCCAGAATCCATATTTGACTACTGCTGCTGGCTTGAAGAAGTTCAGTAAAGATTCCTTGGCCAAGGCAGAGAAGCTGTGTCAGAAGATGATCGCTGACCAGAGCGAAGAAGGCTTGAGAAACTACGTTACAAATTTGGACAAACTGAGCGATATCCTATGTCGTGTCATTGACCTCGCGGAGTTCATGAGAGTGGCACATCCTGACAAGCGCTACGTGAATGCGGCACAGGAGTGCCACGAGGAAATGTTCGAGTTCATGAACTCCTTGAACACCAACGTGGAACTTTACCAAATTCTCAAAAGAGTCTTGACAGACCCAAAGATCTTCACCCAGTTAAGTAACGAGGAGATCCAAGTTGGTGGTATTCTCTTAGCAGACTTTGAAAAATCGGGAATCAACATGGATCCAGAGACCAGAGACAACTTCATCGAGCTCTCACAACAGATCGCCATATATGGTCAACATTTCTCCAATGGAACTGGCCAACCAGCAACGGATTATATCTTAGTGCCAGTCTCCGAGCTTAAGGAACTCGACAGATCTCTTTTGAACCAGATCAAGATGGATATTACCAGAACGAATTATAAGATTCCAACGTGGGGTCACATCCCACACGCCATCCTTAGATCATCCACGAATGAGGCTGTCAGAAAGAAAATATGGATCCAACTACACAGCACTTGTGATGACCAAGTTAGAACATTGGAAACGATGTTGAAGTATCGGGGTGTCTTAGCACACATGCTTGGGAAGGAGAGCTTTGCATCTTATCATCTCGAGGAGAAAATGGCAAAGAAACCAGAACATGTGATGAATTTCTTGAGTAAGTTGGCCGAGGAAACAAAGGCGAATGCCATTGGTGAGATTCGCTCTTTAGCCGAACTAAAGCAGAAACAACTGGGACAACATAAGAATCTCAGTGATGAAGAAGTTGCAGAGTTTTTGAAGCCATGGGATCGTGATTATTTTGCAATGCTCTATAGTACAAATAGAAGATCCTCGAGCCATGAGGCCATCAGTTCATATTTCTCTTTAGGGTCTGTTATGCAAGGACTTTCAAATTTGTTCAAGAACATCTACGGTATTCAATTGATCCCAGAAAATTCCAAGCTAGGTGAAACTTGGAGCCCAGAAGTCCGCCGTCTTAATGTTGTGAGTGAAACTGAGGGACTCATCGGTGTTGTATATTGTGATCTCATATACAGACACGGTAAGACAACTGCACCAGCTCATTTCACTGTTTGCTGTTCACGTAAAATATACCCAGATGAAACAGAGGATGATCTGGAACTAATACAAACTGGGTCTTCCCCATTAACTGGTGAAAGATTTCAACTCCCTGTGATTTCTCTAGTGTGTGGGTTTGAGATGAACTCTAACGTTGGCAAATGCCTCTTGTCTCTATCAGAGGTTGAAACTCTCTTCCATGAAATGGGCCATGCCATGCATTCGATGCTGGGTAGAACCTCATTGCATAACACAAGTGGTACTCGTTGTGCCACCGATTTTGTTGAACTTCCAAGTGTATTGATGGAACATTTTGCCAGGGATCCAAGGGTCATTCAGACTTTTGCAAGACATTATTTGACAGATACACCAATACCTATTGGCCTTTTGGCTCAAGTTCAAAATGAAAACAAGTTCTTACAGCATTGTGAGTCATATTCTCAGATTAAAATGGCCCTTTTAGATCAACTGTTGCATTCTGATGCAGTTCTATCGGACTCCTTTGACTCTACAACATTATATCACGGTCTGGAGTCAAAGCTCCGTGTGTTTTCGGATACTCACTCCAACTGGCATGGTAAATTTGGCCACCTTTTCGGTTATGGAGCATCTTATTATGCATATCTTTTGGATCGTGCCATTGCTTCGAAAGTATGGGAACATCTCTTTGTGAAGGATCCTTTCAACAGAGTAAATGGTGAGAAGTTCAAACAGAATGTTCTCAAATGGGGTGGTTCAAGAGATCCTTGGCTCTGTGTTGCTGATGTACTTGATCAACCTGCAATCAGCACAGGCGATGATAAAGCCATGGCCTTGATTGGACAAACTGATATTGATTCATGACGATTTCCAAAACTATTTATATTTATACCCATGCATATTAGTATATGTGTTACATATTTATACATACATGTCATTATATAGAGTAACCCTAGACTGTATTTTTTATATAGATGACCATTCTGGGAATTGGAGAGAGGGTATAACACTTCTCCTCTTTCCTTTAGTCATACATTGACTATACTTTTAAGATAAACCCAAGCCTAATCCCAAATCAGTATTCTCGAAAAATCTTCAGGGTTTATATATATTTGAACCCTTATATTTGCAAATCTGGCAAACAGGTACTTTTCAAATTTTCAAATTAGCGCGAGTGGTTTAGCGGTAAAATTCAAAGTTGCCATCTTTGAGCCCCCGGTTCGACTCCGGGCTCGCGCATTTTTTTTAAATTTTTAACTGTTTTGCCTTTTGCCTTATATAAGCTGTTGAGCGAGACTAATGGGATCTATTGAAGATTTAGATCAATTTAGATCAGCCAGCTGGATCTAACTCAGTTAAATGTCTTGACGTGCGTATCTGCCTGAGCTTTGAACATTTCAAGATAAGTCTAAGTAGTTTAAGCCTACAAAGCAGCTTAAGATATTATAAGTATAAGTATTCAACAAGGCAAGGTGGAAAAACGCGTGTACTAGTAGTAGTAGCAGTATTATGTGAATGACTCACATAATGAGCTGTATAGTCGATCGATATTATATTAAGGAACATGTGCACAATCGACGTCGATCAAGTCAACAGGTTTGAATATTAGCACACTGCATTGGTAAACAGCTGATGTTGTAGTTATACCTCGCATCAGCGAGCAGCACAACTGCAAGAGATACACAGGTTATACGTTCAGCTCTGTCTGAGATACATCACATGATTTGTCTCATATTGATACAATAATATATGGTTTTTATGTCAGCACCTCTTCTCAACGAGCTTGACTTGTGATGCGTGAAGAAATTGAAAGAAAAGTTTAACAGAGTCAAGGGTCGAGCGGACTTAATATTCATGCCGAGCGCCCCCAACCAAACTCCGATCATGCATTCATCTACTTACAGTTACCATTGATATACATATTCGTGGTCGCACTTGATCGAGCTCGCCTTACTCTTCTAAATCATGCAATTATGGTACACTGTACGCATATTTCATAAAGGTTGGAGCGAAATCAGAAGGATACACAAATGGCCTCTTGAAGGTTATACGGTTAACCTCATTTGTACTATACACGTCATGGCCAGTTCATATAATAAGAAGACAAGAGCAATCACATCTGCAAGAATATGAAACAAGAAAGTACAGAAAACTATTACGAAGTTGCATGTGAAACTGAATCAACAGTGCTACAAAATTTCATTCCCTACTCTCGATAGATTGCACTACATCGATACTGTGTTATAAAGTTTAATAGTTGTCAAAATTTGACAACGGTCTCTGCTGTTTGAGGCATTCATCTAATATGTTCACCTCTCATAGAGTAGATGAAGACAAACTCCTTACTGTTTGGCTAGGGCGTACTCCACCATGATTGAGTTTATTTAGTCAAATTCTCGGGTTGACTAGTATCGAGACGTTCTAAAGCGACTGCATTAAAAAGAGCTGAATACTCCAGTTTTACAAGAGCAATATCAGAACCCATAATCAAAATGGCTCCAGAGTTAGATATCAGATAGTTTTGACAGCTGCAACATCAGTTCTGGTATTTTTGGCCTTTGTATGGCTCTATATTGTTGGAACTTCTTATATGCCTTCAGAGTTTAGCAGTTTTGATATATAAATCCACACTGTGAATCCAAAGTTAAAAGCTATGAGTATATTCAACGGCCCTCAGCAAGACTTGAATGCTCATTTGGATATTCGCTCAGTTCCTGAGATTGCCGATCTCAGCAGCGGATGCTCACGAAAGAATCCAGCTATTGCCTATCCGTTAAGTTCACGTTCCAAGCCTAAAACTTCTACCAGATCATACAGCAATACATCACACTGTAAAAACTCTTAGATAACCTTTCTTCTGATTATTGGTGTACTAGTGTACGTGATATTAATCTGAACTTACTCAAACCTCAATAAATTGAGTTTTCATCATATATTTTGTTAGCTTTTGTTTAGTGCGGGATGGGCTTCCATCCCAGGCAGAGCGCTATAGTACTGCCCCTTTACTCAGAGTGAGTAAATTGTCCCAAGGAGAAATGCCTGGCTGCCTAGCAGAGCTAGCC
>JAJLRR010000259.1:0-22092 GCA_030567175.1 Williopsis lachancei
TCGCTTCGTCAACTTCAGTATAACTGGGTAAAGATACACAACCTCAAAGATACTCTGTTCCCACCAACGGATCATGACCCGACAAGACCCGCCTTGAAGAATCCGAGACTAATGGTATACCTCGAGGTGACCCCCGCTGAGTACGGATACTATAGATTCAATAACAGCTCTATCGGGCCAAACTTGATGCCCAGAGGGTACTTCGTGTACTATGAATCCACGAGACTCATACTTCTAGAGTTGGTAAAGCTCATGAGCGCTGATTCAACGATTGTTCTTGGACGCAGCGTACGCATACAGGACCAATCGCTACACACTTTTATGATATCTGACTTGGTAATCTCTGACATCACCTTCCCACAAGGTATAACGATTGACCTTTCAGTCTTTCAATTTGTCCATATCCGAACGTCCTGCAAAACCCGAGGGCCTTTCAAAATCATTGATTCTAATATGTCTGATCCCTTCTCAGTGACATCGTCTGGTAGTAGAAGGGTCTTTAGAGAGTCTGCAGTTTTGGAGGATCAATACGAGCAAGCCAAAAGTTTGAATGCCAAACAAGATGCACGTCGATTTATTGAGGAATCACTAGGGGTATCACTCAGTCATAATGACGCTACGAACGCAAATTATGATGAACAATATAGCTCAACTCTTTTTCGTGAACAATACGATGAAATTATACGCACTACCACGGGTATAATGGATAGAAGTTTGCACATTGACATTTCCCCTACGAATTACAGTCTTCTACAAAACCTTGTACTTGCACACCAAGAACAGCTCAATGTCATAAGCTTATATGCATCCCCTGTGGGTTTCTCCAAAGATAACAATCCCAATCCGTATCACATGTACTTGGAAAGGGCTACATCGTCTTCATCAAATGAAACACTCCCCGCGGGATATTATTTCAACTGTCGTATTTTCATTGCCTTCAATTGGTTATCCATTGTTGACTGTACCACAAGTGCAACACTGCTATGCTTTGGATCCCTGTATAAGCTCCGAGAACATTATACTGTCGAAGATATCTTAGAGAGGGAACATAAATATCTTCCCAGAAGGTATTCGATTAAGGCTCAACAAGCACAAGTGCTTTCCGCATGTCACGGTGTACAACCTTTGGTTTTAGATATCATAGACACTGGTGAAACAAAGATCAAGGAAATATCGTTTTTAGCGATGACGCCGTACGAGCACCTTGACGAATTGTCCATCGGTACATATATTGCACTCAACTTTGATGCATTTGATGACGTTGAGGAGCTTTATACTCCGCTACTGGACATCCAGGAGCTGCTGTTTGGATATAACAAGACCGACTCAAACAACAGCACAGGGTCGGATAAAGGGTACCTGCCTCAACCCAACACCGCAGGGATCAGAACTATATTCGAGCGGGACGCTGAAGGATTATTCATCGGCGACCTTGAACAAATCTACGAAGAGTATTTGTTTGATCGTAATGCTGCCATACAATACAGAAGGCCAGATGAATATGTATCCCCTGATGACGAACTCATTAACGCTCATAACAGTGCCTCCAGTATTCACGTTGGCGAGAAATTGCCCTATCGGGCAGACGAGCTATCCCAGTGGCCTAATCATCATCATCTCGACAACCTTAAAAGTTTGACCATTCATTTTGATGTGAGCTTCGACACAGATTTAGAAGGTAATCCGCTGGTCACCTCACCACTCCCACAACTGGGATACTTGAGTATTGTCCTATTTGCCAATACGAAATATATGACGCTCCA
Organism: Williopsis lachancei; assembly: GCA_030567175.1. Taxonomy (NCBI): domain Eukaryota; kingdom Fungi; phylum Ascomycota; class Saccharomycetes; order Phaffomycetales; family Wickerhamomycetaceae; genus Williopsis; species Williopsis lachancei. Next base: position 1,764 of record JAJLRR010000259.1, read on the forward strand.
TTCCATAGATGTGAACTTCGATCATTCGAAGTGCCCGGTATTCAATGCACCACTGCTCACATCGCTGAATGTGACGATTGCTACCTGGCTTCTCCCCGAAGAACGGAAGGCGCTTTATTTAGCTGAGAGAGAAAGAGAACCGGAGAGGATGAGCAGAATCTGTCCCGAAACACAGTTCAGAATCGCACAAACAAAATATGCTGAAGCGGTCCTGGCAAACATGAGACTAATATACTCAGAGTACAAGGAGAGAAATTACCCTTGGGTGAAAGATGAACAGTTTCTGGTGGATTTAGTAGACGGTGGATACATGAGAGAGCCTGCTTATCACAAATATTGCTGCATCTTAAATGACCATTTATGGGGCTCGGGTAAAGCGACCTATGAACGCCTATCTTTGGGCTTTAGCTGAGTCTTAATGTACGGCGCCTGTAGTCTAGTTCATTAGTCATGAAAAGTAAACGCCAGACAGGTGAAGTTGTACATAAGTACGTTAGTCTGTAAGAGTGATTTTATAATTAGTAAAGTGTAATATTATGCAGGCCTTCTGGATTTTAGCTGTACTGCATGCAAGTAGCCGTGACACAATATTCGTCTCCCACGTGACCGCGATTTAAATTTTCAATACTCTTGATTTATCATTATTATCAACTATATTTCAGTGTAGTCTTCAGAGATATTCTTCTCAACTGCGCTTTGAAACCTCTCAATATACTTGCTTCTTGCTCCATCGCCACAACCCCTGAGATGTTTATGCCCTCTTTGCTGCGCTCTGGAGAACTATTTAAAGACCCCCTAGATGCCTTATACCTCTCTTCAAAAGTATCAACATGCCATACACTCAGACTCAGACGAAGACTTCAACGAAGATTCAGACTCAGACATCACACAAGCTGAAATTGAAGATTTATTACTACCACTGATCAACAAGAACGTTTACAGACACAGACACTCGTCAAGTACCCACTCTAAAAAAATGACAATCGCTACGCCAAATTTTGGTGAAGGTAATTCAATTGACACTGTTACCAGTATTTGCTCAAAGGTCAACGTATCGTCTTCTTCCATCACTACGGAAGCTGCTACCTTTTCTGAGAAGGTGAGCCTTTTGACTGCGACTGCTGAAAAGGCAGCATCTACAACGGCACACAACAATGCTGAGAAGGCAAAAGCTATCACACTCACTGTCACTGCTTTGATGGAGAAGGCTAAGGCAATCTCCTCTTTGACTTCAGCTCATGAGGCAGCAGAGGCCAAGGCCAAGATGATCTCTGCTAAGAAGGCCAGAGACCAAGCCATAGCCACTGCTGCTGCTATTACAAGCAAGCCAGCATCTACCGCTGCCACAACTACTGATACTACAACAAATACACCATTGGTGAGAAGAAGAAGCTCTGTTCGTTCTCGTATTTCATTTACATCGCTACAAAAGGATGCGAGCGAGCTTGCAATAAGCGAATATAAAGATGAAACAGTTAAAAACTTGGCCAAACGTACGATCGATGACTTTGAACAGCTCATCGTGTTGGGAATTGGATCGTATGGATGCGTTCATCTCGTCAGAGACAAGCAGACTGGTCAACTCTTTGCGAAAAAGACAATCAAGAAGGCCATTCTATCTGTCGATAAGACGTTGATGAAGAACCAAAAGAACGAACGTGACATCCTTTCATCGATCAAATTCCCTGGAATTGTCAAATTGTTTTACTCTTTCCACGATGATTCAAATATTCATCTTATATTGGAATATATCCCCGGTGGTGAATTGTTCTATTACCTTCGTGAGAAATCGAGATTCAACGAAACAGACACAGCATTCTATATGGCTGAAATCGCCAGCTGTTTGCACCATTTGCATTCTCTAGGTATAGTGTATCGTGATTTAAAGCCCGAAAACTGTCTATTGGATAAAAAAGGCCATATAGTATTGACAGATTTTGGATTGAGTTCCAAAGAGGAGAAATGCCATTCTATCTTGGGCACCCCGGAGTATTGTGCTCCAGAGGTGTTATATGGAGCCGAATATTCCTATCAGGCTGATTGGTGGAGTTTTGGAGTGATGATATTCGATATGTGCATCGGAGACGTGCCTTATCCTGGAAATGACAGAAGAAAATTGGTTACAAGGATGAAGAAAAGAGGTGTTATCATACCGAATTGGTTGAGTGAAGATTGTAAGGACATCTTGCGTAAGTTATTGCAAAGAGACCCCGGGAAGAGAATGGATGTAGATGGTGATTGGGAGAAGTTCAAAAAGCACAGGTTTTTCAGAAAGATTGGTAATTGGGATACGATGAGAAATACATATGCTCCACTCACACCAAAGCTGGACAACATTGAGAAGTCCAAAGTCGATCCATATGAGCTTGATCTTTGTTTAAAGAACCAAGGAATGGCAGCATCAAGAGGATATGTTGACCAAAAGCTCTTTAGAGGGTTCAGCTTTGTTGCAGATCAAGAAGTTTTAGAGAACCATCACGATAAGCACGTCAAAGCTACAAAGCTGTCATCATGATCGTCATTACCACAGTCCTTCGTACCCAATCACCAGTCTTTCGGTCTTTGATATTCAATAGAAATAACACTGATACTTTATATACTATACATATATGCATATATTATATATATACAAATTAACATTCTACAGCATCACTCTCAGTTTTGATGCACTCAGTAATAATATCGTCATCAATCATTAGGTCTAATTTTAATCACAAGGTATATACATCAACGTTCAACCCACTCTCCACTAGAACCCTCTCTGTATCTTCCCATGGGACCCTGAAGATCCCGGCGTTTATTTTGGGCATTGACACAGGCGAGATCTTGTTAAGGTCACCAATGCTCTCCAGTTGTTCCTTCAAATCAGCTAATGCAACCCTCGTGTTCTCCACGATGGCATTTGGTGGATCGGCGTTCCCACCGCCTCCAACACTGGTAAAGAGACACGCTATGACATGTGCCTGTCCATTCAAATACTTGTTCCCCGGTTCCCTTGGATCTGTGAAGATCATGTAAGTTGTTCCAATCAACGACTTTGCATCGTGAGACTCACAGTGTTGGACGTATTCTCTTTCAGCTTGCGGGAATAGTAGAGCCATTTGATAGGCAATGCCACCTCCCCAGCTTCCCTGTGTGTTACATGAATGTGCGAATATTGAAGGCTTCAAGACTTTTAAAAGATCACCCTTAATGTAATTGACTGTGGGCATTGGGTATATTCTGGCACTATGAGAAGATCTTGGGTAGTTGGCTAATGATTTACTGTTTTGGCGATGAGGCTTTCTGTCGATAACGCGATGGGGGGAGAGGATGGGGCACCATGCAGTTTTTGTTTGCTAAGCAGGAAAAAAATACTCAGTATTAAGCTTCGACATAACTAAATACACTACAATTCGCAAGATCACTCTGTGTAATCCGTTCAATAGTTCAATTACTTTCAAGCTCCAAACTCTCCTTTATCACACCGATGCTTGCACTGCTCTGTATCTTTTCATTACCACCTTTACTGATGGCATACTCGATCTCTCCGAGGCCTTTCAAGATCGATGCCCTCGTCGATGCCTTCAATTCGAACTGATCCAGTATTTCAGTGAATCCCTGTAGCAGATCGATTAATGCTAGTCCCTTTTGTTGTTTGATCTTAGTCAACGTTGCAATCGATGTACTCCAATCGTCTTTTAATATGGAGTCCAAGATGGTTTCAATGTCTTTTGGATGTGGAGCACCGACACATTCATAGATCATATCTTCTGTGATTTCATCATCCGTTGCAGCCTTACACGCCTGTAACACGTTGAGTGCCTTTCTCATATCACCCTTGGAGAGAGAAAGTAATGCCCTTTCTGCGTCTTTGGATATCTGAAGATGTTCTTTGATTATCACCTTTTCAACGTTATCCTTTATAGAGTCTTCACTCAACGGACTAAATCTAAACCTTGTACAACGCGATAGCAATGCAGGATTCAACTTATGTGCATAGTTCGCGAGGATACAGAACCTAGTGTTCTTTGTATATTTCTCGATGATTCTTCTAAGTGCATTCTGTGCAACGTTGGTCATTGCATCTGCTTCATCAAGGATAATTAGTTTGAAACCTTTACTAAATATTTGTCTTGTGCTTGCAAAGTCCTTGATCTGATTTCTCACCACATCGATACCACGATCATCTGAGGCATTTAGCTCTAGCACCATGTTCTTATAATTTTTGCCATATATCTCTCTGGCAAGTGCGATGATTGTCGATGTCTTACCTGTACCTGGTGGTCCATAGAACAACAGATGTGGAAGACGACCATCATGAACAAAACGACGGACTTAACAATATCTATGTTAGTAAAGCCAATAAGAGTCTTCTTTATAGTTCCAATGTAACATACCTGTTTCTACGACTTCTGGCTGGCCATAGACATCGTCCAAAGTAGTTGGACGGTATTTCTCAACCCTTCAGCAGTTATGTGTTAGTAAGAATGCACATTTGCTAGATGAGGCAGTGCTTATACGTACCAAGGAAGGTTTTCCGATGTTCTTTCAGTCATTTCCTTGAAGCTCCTGTTGCAAAATGAAGAGTTATTCCAAGACAGATATTAATTGCACGTACTAGCTACTAATCAAAGTACCCCTACGAATACCACTAAACTATAATATATGACCGTGATTATTTCAGAACGCGAAACTGTCGCGAGAGATCTGAATCTTAGTGCTTCAGTTTACGCTGCGCTTTGCGTAATTACAAGCACTATAAATAGCCGACATGGTTATGAAGCGTTTGGCGCTCTGCAAGCAGGCATATCAAAGTGTAAAAAAGGTAAACAAAGGCAAACAGATCAGAAAATATATCATTATCATTTGATCACATCACTTTAGACCTTATAATTATTACCACCGGCGCTACGATCACCTGCCGAGGTGAGCACAGTTATCTTCAATATTCACATTCATAAGACCTCTGAGACATCATAGACGACCCCATCTCGACCAGAAGCCTGCTACAAGACCATCTTCGATAGTTACTGGTCCTGTCATATTGAACAACACCAAAAACACTAATTCAAACAGCATATACTGCGCGCAGAACCACCACACAATATAGTACACTTTGAAAAGCTCCAGCCAATTGCCTGGAATGGTGAAGAACAATCTGACAACACAGCTCAACTGGATCAAAACCTCAAAGGCAAACGTGGCGCATAGAAGCCCACTTTTAGATATTGAAGTACCAAATACTACCATATCAGATCAAAATAGACAGAAGAGAACAACGAACGTTGCAAACGATCCTGTACCCAATGGAGACAGCAGGATTCGTCAGCAGGCAGAACCTGATATCTCGCTATTGATAAACTCTACTCTCAAGCCATCTAGGTCAACCGGGTTATTGAGAGTTGCAAGAAAAGAGTCCAACGCGGTGTTGCCCTCATCGTCCAACAATTCACAGTCATCTCCAGAACCACAATTTAGAGCACCAAGGGTACCGGCAGTACGGCCTGCTGCCGTGATTGACTTGACATTTGAAGATGAGCCACCTCTCGAACAGCAACAGCAACATCAGACTCCAAGCGCTGGGCTTAAACGAAGAACACAGACATTGCCGCTCGTATCATCAACAAAAAAGCAGAAGGTGATTACGTCCAACACACCAACGCATAATTTTATGAATGACTTCAACGATATGGACTTTAACGATAATGACTTTGAATCATCGATATTGAATGATGATCATGACCAAATGAACCTAGACACGAGATCGAAACCAGTGACAACAGCAGCAACAACAGCAGCAACCAAAAACATATCAGTCTCATCAAAAACCGATATCATACCCAACTCAAACGGTAATGCTATTAGTCCACTAACTTCGTTGACTGTTCGTGCGACGAGAGATGAAAAAGATCACTTGATCGGTCTTCAGAGAAGCTATATCCAGCTATGTGAACAAAGGATATCTGTTCTTGTACAGAGATTGGATATAGAGGCATCAACTGCATTATCTGAAGATGCCAAACGTACCAGAAGAATCGAACTTGATGACAGACTTATCCGGATTGAAACCGCACAGTCAAGGGTCAAACAGCAACTCTCCACAGTCTCAACCAAACCATCGTCACCAAATCAAGATATAGAACAGAACCAGGTGCTGACATTCCCTGATGAGATCTCGGATGGCAGACTTCAAGTTCCAGATACATCAAATACATCTAAGATTTCCGAGCAACCAATAAGGAAGTCCACACCTCAAAGCACTCAAACTGTGATACCAACGCCACCAGTGTTCCAAGTACCAACAGAACAATCTTTGGATATTAATAGATCAAAATCACCACTTGACACAGTATCTCGTGTGGCTCAAACTTTTAGAGTGGAAGAGAGTCAAGTTGATCAGATTGTAGAAGATGCAGATGGTGATGACGAAGAGGAAGATGATGACGATTACGGGGAAGGTGTTCACACCATGGATGGTTTGGTTACTAGTGAGCCCGAAGATGACGATGAAATACGGAAACAATTGGGAAGCTTTGTCGATTATGGTGACGAAGAATCCGAAGAAGACGATGAATTCAAAGACCCTGGAAATAGTGAACTCGATGGAGAAGGAGAAGGAGAAGATGACGATGATGATGACGATACAAATTATAACATTGCAAAAGTTTCCCAAAGTGAAATTCAAAATTTGCGCAACTCAAGTGACTCTGAGGAAGATGATGATATCATTCAAGATTCCCATAGAATTCCTGAGAATTATTACTCTAGTGATATTGAAGAGATCCAAAATGTATCCAAACATGACTATCAAACACGTGAAGTTTCCATAAGATCCGAAGATGTTGGGTTCTCTGATGAGAATTCGAATGATATCGAACAAATTCAAATAGAGGATAACTTTGATGATGAAAGAGAAATCATTCAGTCCCAAGAACCAATACAGATAAACTCGGATAGTGATATAGACAACATGGATATGCTTCCTCCTCCTCCTCCTCGAATGATACAACAAAGTGAAACATATGACAACATTCCTAGCTCCCCACAAATAGAAACTCAAATGGGAGATCCAGAATTTGATGAAATGCTAGAGAATGATCCACTTCCTGGAGAAACACATCGTTGGACTCGTGAAGTTTTTGGAAGACTCCACGAAATTTTCAAATTAACATCATTCAGACCCAATCAATTGGAGGCAGTGAATGCAACATTATCTGGAAGAGACACATTTGTGTTGATGCCAACAGGTGGTGGTAAATCTTTATGTTATCAATTACCAGCGGTTGTTAAATCTGGCCATACTAGTGGGACAACCATCGTTGTGTCTCCTTTGATCTCGTTAATGCAAGATCAAGTTCAACATCTTTGGGAGAAAAACATAGCTGCTGGTATGATAAACAGTAAAGGTTCATCTGAGGAGAGGAAGTCAACTTTCAACTTATTTGTCAATGGTATGCTTGATTTGGTGTATTTATCGCCTGAGATGATAAGTGCTTCCAAACAGGCTCAAAATGCTATCGCAAGGCTTTATAGAGAGAAGAAATTAGCAAGAATTGTTATTGATGAGGCTCACTGTGTGAGTTCATGGGGTCATGATTTCAGACCGGACTATAAGGCGCTTTCTGTGTTTAAGACTTCATATCCTGATATTCCAGTGATGGCGTTAACTGCTACTGCAAACTCACAAGTTAGAATGGATATCATACATAATTTGAAACTTAACGATCCGATATTCTTAAAACAGAGTTTTAATAGAACAAACTTATACTACGAGGTCCTTCCAAAGGATAAAGATTTCATGAAGGATATAGAGAAGAATATTAAGACAAAGTTCAAAAACCAAACAGGAATCATCTATTGTCATTCAAAGAACTCTTGCGAACAAACTTCTCAGAAATTACAGAAATCTGGTATAAGTGCTGCCTTTTACCATGCTGGTATGGAACCAGATGCCAGACTTGAAATACAGAAAAAATGGCAATCAGGAGAAACAAAAGTCATCTGTGCTACTATTGCATTTGGTATGGGTATTGATAAACCTGATGTTAGATTTGTTATTCATCTTACGCTGCCACGAACATTGGAAGGGTATTATCAAGAAACTGGTAGAGCTGGAAGAGATGGTAAATACAGTTGGTGTACTCTTTATTTCAGTATCCGTGATGCAATCTTAATCCAGAATATGATTAGGAAAGACACGGAATTGGATCATCAAGGAAAGGAGAAACATGAGACCAAGTTGAGAGAAGTTACACAGTACTGTGAGAATAAAACTGATTGTCGTCGTAAACAGGTGTTGAGATATTTTAACGAAGAGTTTAACAAGGCAGATTGTCATAAGAATTGTGATAATTGTAAAAGTGGAGGAGTTGTGATGCAGGAGAGAGATGTTACACAATATGCCAGACAGTTCACAAATTTGATAAGGCAAATAGAAAGGGAGAATGTAACCTTGATATATTGTCAGGATGTGTTTAGAGGCTCAAAATCAAACAAGATTTGTCAAGCAGGACATGATGATTTGAGTGAACATGGATCAGGTAAAGAGCTTGATAAAGTTGATCTTCAAAGAATTGCATTTCATTTGATCTCTGAGAAGATACTTGTTGAGTTTAGCGTTATGAACAATGCAGGTTTTGCAACAAATTATATCAAGAATGGACCTAATGCATATGAGGTTCTGAATGGTAGTAAAAAAATCATAATGACATTTGCCAACAGTGGGATTAACATTGCACCAACTACTAATTCAAATGGACAAAGTAGGACAGTATCTAAACGATCTACAGTGTCTAATGCAGTGGAAGCTAGACCAGTTGAACATGATTTATCTGCATATCGTATGGATGCACCAAATGTTGGTATAACTTCTGCAAGGGATGTTTTCCATAGAACTTCTAGTGGATTAGCACCTCCACCTATAAGTCCATCAAGGGCAGCACCTCAACCTACACGTATTACTTTGAACATGAGACAATTTGCATCTGAAGATGAAAAATTGAGATATGCCGAATGTTTTAAACAATTACAGGATAAAGTGAATGAAACGATGAGTCTATTGAAATTTAAGAAGAGTTCATCGGTGTGTTCCACTGAGACGCTTAAGGATATGGCATTGAAGCTTCCACAGACTGAGAATGAATATCTTGCACTAAAGGGAATAACCACTGCGCATCAAAAGACCATGTTTAGATATTTTAGTCCATTGTTGAAGAAGTTAAAATCCGAGAGTTCGAATGGGTTTAAATCTAGGTATTGGGATCGTGAGCAGGAGAATGCAAGAAATAGTAAGATCATCGAAACTCTTCGAGCATCACAGAGCGTGAAACCGTCACAGACCAAGTCTAAAGGTGGTGGTGGCTCAAGGTCTAGAGCGTCACAGAGTTCCAAGTTTAAGAACTACAGTAAGAATAGTAGGTCAAAATCAGGGTCCAGTCAGGCAAAATCCGGTGGTGGTAGATCTAAGAAGATCACTAGAACCAAGACTAAGCAACTATCTATGCCTATCTGATATGACGATGGTGCTACAAATACCACTATGATATGTATGAATATGAGGGTATAAGTCAATATGCTGAAGTTTTATGTATATAAAATAGAATTAAACATTATCATCATGATATATAAAAGTCGTATCATTTGGATTCAACGGAGCATGTTTACAATAAGTCTTATCATCAGGAGGTCTTTCTTTTCTTGTATTTGAACTTAGGAAAGATTGTAACGAGACCAATAAACTGTGAATTGTATGTATCGGAGTCCAAGCAGGCCCCAATAGATCAAGACATATGTGACCATTTGAGTAGATATGTGGATGTATCGGTATCGATATATCATTTGTAGGGTCTTGTATAAAGACACACGATGGAGCCATGAATGGATATTCATCTGAGATCATTATCTTCACTTTGAAAGTACGTGATTGGTAGAGTGGGTTATCGTCAACCTTCAAGGATGCATACATCAGGAGAATGTTATCTGTCAGTTGTACAGTAACTCCTGGGACTGGTTCTTTATCCATGACCCGTATCTCTTTTATGATTCTTCTGTTTGCAGACATTGTTGTTGGTGGTGGGTCTTTGGTGAATTGTATGAGTGTAAATTATAAGTGTAAACTATGAGTGCGTGCTAGCTGTTCTTCAGTCACTACTAGCTGGTAGTTTCTCCGTGGAAGTGCTCAATCTGTGTGTATCTCGGTATATCGTTTGCTTCTAGTTGATGAGATGTTAATGCGTTGAAGTCTAATGGCCCTCAGAATGAGCTCAAATAGAATAAAATTGTAGAGAGCTTAAATATATTTATTTGTGTGTGCGTGTGCGCTACGCCAAAAGTTGCGCAAATCTGATGGATGCTGATGGAAAAATGGACAAATTTACCCAATTCACACAAATCTCGCAGTTTATTTCGCCAACATTCTGTCAAGGGCCCTCGAATCCGGACATTTACGCTGCCTTTTTTCCTGATATCTGGTTCACACCAAAAAACAGGTTGAAATTATCAGAGCAAGTTATAAATATAAGCCGTCTAAATTATAAGACAACATCATCGTACTTTAAGATAGAATCATACCACAACTCTACAACAGAAGAACTAATAACCATCATTATCCGCCATGGACTGGGGCAAACAGAAGAGAAGCTCATTCTCTGTGGGGTCCTTTCAGCAACGTGAGTTACTACTACTGCTTATACTCGTTATCTCTTACTAACCATGAGCCTGTCATATGACCTATAGACCCTTATGATCATCAACACCAGCATTATCAAAAGATAAGTTCGAATTCATCTCCACAGGGTAATAACAATGCATTACGACAACCTTTCAGCTCAAATAATCAACCGCTATCTTCTTCCTCTTCGGCATTACCTATTCGTTCTGCATACTATGAATCACATGCTCCATTGTTCTGTAGTGATTGGAATAAGAATTCACAAGTTGGTGATTATCATACAGTTGCATTGACATCTTTCAAGGAGGATTCGTTTAACAAGATTGAAATAATTCAAAGTTCACCAGAATTGGTTGAACATGCAAATGGTTCAACTAGTAATGGTATGGGATTTCATAAGATTGCAGATTATACGATGGATTTACCCGTTACTAAGATACGTTGGGATCCTATGGGTTCAACGAATAAATTGATCTCATCTACAAATGTACTGACAGTATGGGAATTGGATAGTACAAATAATAGCAATAGCAATAATCTTATCAAACAATCCATACTGGGTAATAAACCCGATGATATGGTTAGAACGTCACATGCTCCATTGACATCATTTGATTGGAATAAGATCAGTTCAAATCTGGTAATAACGAGTAGTTTTGATACGACATGTACGGTATGGGATTTAAATAGACCTATTTATCCAAAGACTCAACTGATTGCTCATGATTCCGAAGTATTTGACGTTGCATTTTTACATGGATCAACGGATATCTTTGCAAGTGTTGGGTGTGATGGATCTGCAAGGGTATTTGACCTTCGATGTCTTGAACATTCCACGATTGTCTATGAACCTCGTGGAAGTGGTAATACAAGTGATAGTACTACAAGTGTATCTTCACCTTCTTTATCATCTGCAGATGGATCTATCATATCACGATCAAAGGCAGGAGCAGGAGCAGCTTCAGCAACTGCATCAGCAGATCTTAATCCAACTTCATCAACTTCTCATTCACAATCTGGTTCAATTGAATCATCGGATCTTAATACAGCTCCATTGTTAAGATTAGCAACATCAAATACAGATTCAAACGTTATGGCTACATTTGTTGCCAAATCTGAATCAATTGCCATTATCGATATGAGATATCCAGGATATGCAACGTCTACTTTAAAGGCCCATTCTGGTTCAATAAATTCTATACAATGGCATCCAAAGAGTTCAAAGTTGTTAAGTGGAGCAGATGATTGTCAAGCACTTATTTGGGATTTTAAAGAATCAAGATTGACAAATTCAAATGGATTACCAGAAGCCGTATATGGTGATGTTATGGAGATTAATGATGTATCTTGGAGTGGTCAAGGTGATTGGTTTGGTGTTGTTTCTGGGAAGGGATTTCAAGCTGTACGTGTTTGAAGTTAACTAATTACACCGATGTTTCATATAATACAAAGCAGTATATACCTATAGCGTACTACAGTCAGCAGAGTATCGTTGAGAAGAAGTCAGACTCTTGAATGATAATTGATCTATAATTGATCCATAATTAATCCATCTGATTCATTTGAATAAATATTTACCCGAGTCATTTCAGAACTTGACTTCTATTTGACTCCGACTGTAAGTATGTAACTCCGACCTCGCTAGTGCCTTTATTGTTCAAATATGCATGTGTCAAAAAAAAAATTCTGCTTTGACTCGGCCCTCCTCATCTCGCATGAAGGCACGCTAAAAAATCAGTAGATAACGCAGCAGATGTATAAACGGAGTCAGGACTGATTCTTTTTCCAATGTTCCCCTTATCCTTTGTCTGCCTCTCCTAATTCCTTTTGGTAAAGATCAAAAGATCTGACGAACAATTTATTCTCTTCTTCTTCTTCTTCCTACACACTGCTCTTCAATCTCACCATTGATACATCTCAGATGCTCAGACTTGCTGCTGCCACCAGAGGCCTGACCAGGGGCTCATCGCGTCAGATCATCATTGCTAACGTCAGCAGAATATCATCTTCTTCTATCACCATCAGACGCCTCCAGTCAAGCCTTTCAAAGAGTGACATCTCATCGGCAAAGTTCAACTCAATCTATGAACCTTCGTCCTCTGTGTCTTCCCCAGCTGATAGCTTGAAACCTCTTGATACTTTCCAAAGACGTCATCTTGGTCCAAATACAAAAGATGTGGATCATATGCTTAGTACACTTGGATATACGGATATCCAAGATTTCATCAAGGCGGTTGTACCAGAGAATATTCTCATACAGAGAAAGTTACAAGTGGAACCTGAGAATGGCTTCACAGAGTCTCAGATGTTAGAACGTCTTTCAACAATTGCAAAGAAGAACAAACTCTATAGATCCTTTATCGGGAAAGGTTATTACAACACTATAACTCCACCGGTGATCCAGAGAAATATCTTGGAATCTCCAGAATGGTACACTTCTTATACTCCATATCAACCAGAGATTTCACAAGGACGTCTTGAATCCCTCTTGAACTTCCAAACGGTTATTTCTGACTTGACAGGTTTACCTGTGGCCAATGCTTCGTTGTTAGATGAAGGTACTGCTGCCGCAGAGGCATTGTCATTATCATTTGTCAATTCAAAGAAGAAAAAATTCAAATACGTTGTTGATATTGATATTCATCCACAGACACTTTCCGTCTTGAAGACAAGATCTTTACCATTAAACGTGGAAATTGTTCAATTGGACCTTTCTTCTTCAAATTCAATCGAAGAATTAGAATCAATTAAAAATGAAATTTGTGGTGTCCTTTTACAATATCCAACATCTTCTGGTGAAATCTTTGACTATGATCATCTTACAAAGATCTCTGAATTGGTTCATTCTGTTAAGGGACTCTTTGCAGTTGCCACAGATCTATTGGCTTTAACCATCTTGAAACCACCTTCATCATTTGGTGCCGATATTGCACTTGGTTCATCTCAAAGATTCGGTGTCCCCGTTGGATACGGTGGTCCACATGCTGGTTTCTTCTCCGTTATCAAATCGTTGAACAGAAAGATCCCAGGGAGAATCGTTGGTGTATCAAAAGATCGTCTTGGTAATAGTGCTATGAGATTGGCTTTACAGACTAGAGAACAACATATCAAGAGAGATAAGGCAACTTCCAATATATGTACTGCCCAGGCTCTATTGGCAAACATGGCTTCTAACTATGTCGTTTACCATGGTCCAGAGAAGTTGAAATTGATTGCAAACAGAGTATATGGGTTCACAACTCTATTAGCTGAGGAGATCTCAAAGACTCATACCATTGTAAACAAGAATTGGTTTGATACGTTGACCATCAAACTTAATGGAATCAGTGCAGATGAACTACTTAAATATGCAGTTGAAAAATATCAGATTAACCTTTTCAAAGTTGATGAATCAACAGTTTCTTTATCATTAGATGAAACAGTTACAGAGAAGGATCTTCAAAATTTAATTGAGATCTTCACGGGTTCAATTTTACAAACTAAAACAATACCACAATTCCCAATTTTTCCATTTGAATTAACAAGAGATGATAAAATTCTATCTAATTCTGTTTTCCATTTACATCATTCTGAAACTGCAATGCTTAGATATTTACACCATTTACAATCAAGAGATTTATCACTTGCAAATTCCATGATCGCCTTGGGTTCATGTACGATGAAACTTAACGGTACCGTGGAGATGATTCCATTATCATGGCCAGAGTTTGGTTCAATTCATCCATTTGTTCCAAAGGATCAAGCTTTGGGTTATTCTGAACTTATTGAAGAATTAGAACAAGATTTAGCAGATATCACTGGGTTTAAAGCAACTACGCTTCAACCAAATTCTGGTGCTCAAGGTGAATTTACAGGGTTAAAAGTTATAAAGGCATATTTGGAATCAAAAGGTGAATTTCATCGTAATATTTGTTTAATTCCAGTTTCTGCACATGGTACAAATCCTGCATCTGCTGCAATGTCCAATTTTAAAGTTGTTCCTGTTAAATGTCTTGATAACGGATCTCTTGATTTGATAGATTTAGAATCTAAAATATCACAACATAAGGATAATTTGGCTGCAATAATGATCACTTATCCATCAACATATGGCCTCTTTGAACCTGGTGTTAAGACAGCAATCGATATGATCCATGCGAATGGTGGACAAGTGTATTTGGACGGTGCCAATATGAATGCACAAGTTGGTTTAACTTCACCTGGTGATTTGGGTGCAGATGTTTGTCATTTGAATTTACACAAGACATTTGCCATTCCACATGGTGGTGGTGGCCCTGGAGTTGGACCAATCTGTGTTGCTGAACATTTGGTTCCATTTTTACCAAAGCATGAAGTTGTCTCTATAAGAGGACAAACGGAAAATTCTATTGATTCAGTTTCTTCGGCACCATATGGTTCAGCATCGATCTTACCAATCTCTTATAGTTATATCAAATTACTCGGTGGTGCCGGTTTACCATTCAGTACATCAATTGCCATTTTGAATGCTAATTATATGATGAATAGACTCAAAGAGTTCTATGATATTGCATTTGTTGGGAAAGATGATATTAAATTCTGTGGACATGAATTTATCCTTGATTTGAGAAAGTATAAGAATCAAGGACTTGAAGCTATTGACGTTGCAAAGAGATTACAAGATTATGGATTCCATGCACCAACATTGGCATTCCCAATCCCGGGGACTTTAATGATTGAACCAACAGAATCTGAAAATAAACAAGAACTTGATAGATTTTGTGATGCATTGATCTCTATAAAGGAAGAGATTGATGCTCTATTGGCTGGTGATTCATTAGGACAAGTCTTAAAAAATGCACCACATTCTCTAAGTGATATCGTTTCATCACAAGATTGGGAAACTAGAGGTTATACAAGAGAACAAGCTGCTTATCCATTGCCTTATTTGAAGACGAATAAATTCTGGCCACCAGTTGCAAGATTGGATGATACGTATGGAGATTTGAATCTGATGTGTACATGTCCTTCAGTTGAAGAGGTTGCTAATGAATGAGTAAGAGGTGTTTATAGCATTACGTAATTTATATTTGATTGGTCACGTGATGTATGAAATTCATCAAAATATGTAAGAAGCCATTAGTAGTGAGAATAACCAAGTTATTCTTCTATCAAACTTCAAACGAACTATAGAACCAGCATTGATCTCTGGTATTGCAAATGGAACGTTATTTGTCCTTGTTCCAATGGAGTTACAAGTTTGAAATGATTCATTATCAAACATGTAGTTATAACTCAGTTGAACCATTGATGTATTACCGGGGCATGTGAATCCCAAATCTGAAGGACAATCTCTCACAATTGAATGACACATATCGATACACGGTAACACCTCGTAGTATTCTTGTGCTGGATTGATCCTTTGTGAAAGAATGTCGGTTCTCATCTCACCTTGGGACCTTTTATGGAAATAAGTGGAATTATCCGAAGTACATCTTGGTATAACAATCGAACATAACCATTTCTTATATGATTCAAGACAATCTTCACATGTCACCACAGGTGAATAACGAGTATCAAGATTAGCATCACAATCGATCTGTTGCATTGCCTTTGTAAAATTATCAAACACAGAAGCCGCATATGAATCATAAAGGATCTTCAGGGCTCTTTTATCATGATCTTGTGCAAATGCAAAAGATTGTGGTACTGAATATGCAACATCGGTACAAAATTCTAAATCGTAGATCAATTCACATGCACCAGATTCCTTTGTCCTAAAAGTAACAGGAGAATAAACAATTCCGTTGAATTGATCAATCCCTGAACCAAACGTCAATACTGCATGATAATTAGTTGATGGATTTAAACCCTCGACATATGCCTGTAATCTATATTGACCACTAGAATTACTATATGAGATCTGGACATTGTCCTTAGGTACGATGGTTTGCGCAGTGATTATAGCAGACCAACTGTATAATAAAGAAGATATCTTATCGAATTGTATATCGTCAAAGACTTGTAATTGTAAAAGATCCGTTTCATTTGTAATTCTATAGAGATCTTCAGATGTGATGTTATATGGAGCACTCTGTAAGAATGCAGAATCATCATCTGTATCCACCAAGTCTGCCAATGTTCCATTATCCCATTGGAGTAATAGATCTGTTTCTGATATACCAATTGTATAAATGACTTGGTCATTTGGATTGTTGTTGTCTTGTTCTTGTTTATTCAAAGAATGGTAATATGGTTCAAAATACAAAGTACCATGTAATATTTCATAATCATTCGTATAATAAATAATCTCTGAACTATAACCCTTTGTCAATAATTCATTAACCGCATAAGTAGTTTGATTTGCATAGACATAGACACCAAAGAATTCATTCAATTGTTCATCATTCATTGCCCTTGAAATATTATTTGGATATTGTTGAACGTTAACTGTGAAGTAATAAGTCGATATAAAAGTATTATTTGATGATTCAAATTCATATTTATACAATTTTTGTGAATCCTGTTGTGATAATACAACTTGAATAGTTTGATTATTTGATAAGGGAATTGCACTATCAAATTCTTCTTGAGAAGGTAATTTATCATTATTGGCTCTGGGTACAAGACGATGATGATTCTGTAGACGGAATCTTTGAGTATCCATTGATTCCATCTCCAGTACAGAATTTATCAGATCTTGACCCAATAATTCTGGATCAACATTGTTCTTATGACCATTTTCATAACCGTATAAACCATCGATTGAATTGGAAAGAACAATAGGTAATAAATGTATAAGGAGAACAAGCAAAGGCCAGATCATTGTCACCAACAAACGGCTTTAACTGGAGTCACTGCCTTAAAGTTTGGAAATCAACCGAGTCTTTGTGAAGGCTGTGTAGTTGCATTATATTAAAGGTATCATTCATATTTCTATTCTTATTCCGAGGATATGTTGTCATGTGATCAGTAAGTATATCCGGAACTTACACCCATCGTCGGTGCGTGGCCCATTCCAAATGCCGAAGAAGAGCTGAACCCATTTGTTGTTGCACTTGCTAATTCCGACAGTCACCGAACCCCGGATAAACTCCGTAGGAATTTCATCGTTATGCGGAATTTATTTGTCAAAAAAAAAAAAACTCAAAAAAAAAGGAAACGGTGACCGAAGTTTTTGTTTTTTTTTTAGTTTTGGAAACACCGGCTTATAAATTTAGAGGCCTTAAATTCTGCATCTCGATCTCACATAAATTATTAGTTTGAATCTTTAGATTTGTTTAATTTAGATCACAGCTTTCTATACGTCGACTGACACCCGAATACACTCAAAGGCATATCACAGATCTCAGATCTCAGAACTGAACACGATGAAGGCTGTGTTCATCGAACAAGCCGTAAGTCTTCGATACCTTTATCCATCAACCAACCATTCAAACTAACACCCATTTAACAGTGTGACTCTTGTCGTAAAAGAAAGCTCAAATGTTCCAAAGATCTCCCCAAGTGTGTGAAGTGTACACAGCACAACTGGAACTGTACGTATTCTCCAAGGGTCGTTAGAAGTCCCCTGACACGTGTTCATCTTACAAAAGTTGAAAATAGAGTACGTGGATTGGAGAGTATCATTCATGAATTATTACCAGAGGTTGACGTTGATAAACTGTTGTCTAAACAAGTACCCAAGGTCTCTATAACTAATTCGAATTCAAACTCAAATTCAAATTCAAACACTACAACAACAACTTCAAATACAACGAGAAACAATAGTTTTTCAGAAGATGACCACGACCACGACTATGACTATGATGCTATCAAAAACATCAAAAGGGAATTCATCGAAGGTGAATACCCCGAGATCCCAGAAGATGACGTTCCAGCAGATGCGATTTATGGCTTTGATTGGAACGAGGAAGATATCGATGCTCTTAACGACGGTATGGCTGCACTTAGCGTTGATCCTGCTAATAAGGGATATTTTGGACTTGCCTCAAGTGCAGTTATAATAAGAGCATTACAAAAACCATCGGATAGAGAAAATTTAGAATATGAAGATTCTTCAAGTCCAACACATTCAACAAGTTCTAGAAATAATTCAAAATTACCTGATTTAGATTCTGCTGTTTCATTAACTGCCAAATATCTTACAGATGAATTCATCGATTCATATTTTACAAATTATCATACTTCATATCCATTCATACATAAAGAAACTTTCTTAGCTCAATATAGAGATGAAATACCAACTCCAAATAATGACATATGGCAAATCTTGTTAAACACAGTTTTAGCACTTGGTGCTTGGTGTCTTCATGGTGAAGCTTCAAATTTTGATTTACACTATTATCAAAATGCAAAATCTTATCTTTCATCATATGTCTTTGAAAGTGGTAGTATACCATTATTACAAGCATTAACATTGTTAAGTAACTATGCACAAAAGAGAAATAAACCAAATACTGGTTGGAATTATTTGGGACTTGCAGTAAGAATGGCAATGGGACTTGGATTATATAAAGAATTTGCAAATTGGTCAAGTTCTAAACAACAATTACAATTAGAGATAAGAAGAAGGTTATGGTGGGGGTTATATATCTTTGATGGAGGTGCTGCAATAACTTTTGGAAGACCAGTAAATTTACCAGATGCAGGGATGATGAATATAAATGAAGTTTCCAATGTGGATGATTCAAATAATGATAATTTAAAAGTTGTTCAATATCCAACTATTTATTCTGGTTTGATATGGCAATCGAAATTTACAATCATCTCAACAGAGATTTATAACAGATTGATCGCTACACCACCACCTGGTGCTCGTGAATGTCTTGAGATGAATTCTCGTATAAACAAATTTGTTGAATCATTACCAGGTTATTTCTCAGAGGATAAATCCATTGCAGAGAAGACTGCACAAGGTTTGTTGAACGGGAAATTACCAGACTGGTTATCTTTTACAAGATACAGATTGATATGGAGATACAAGAACTTACAACTGATTGTATTAAAGGCATTTGTTTGGCAACGTGTTATTGGAGTGAAGAAGAATCCTGACGTTTTGGATAAATCTCCAGAGGGTAAAACGTGTAGAAGAATTTGTTTTGATGCTGCACATGAATCTGTTGTTTCTGTTTGTGAATTTGTTGATAACAACGAACTAAGTGTAATTACTAGTTGGTATGCAACTTTTTTCCTATTCCATGCTTCTTTGGTTGTTGTTGTTTCGCTATGTTCTGAACCTACTTCTAAGCATTCGACCAAATGGAAAGAGGATATCATTTTATCCAAACAACGTTTAGCACGTTTAGCCAAATGGAACTCTTTAGCAACCAAATTTATCTCTGTGATTGATAACCTCTGTGGTAAATACCTTGGGGAAGAGGAGACAAATGGGGATGAGTTGATGACAGCTGTTTCTCAAGTGGAATTTGCCAAGTTGACTCAGCAACAACAGCAACAACGAGCTCAAACATCACTAGCTCAACAACGTCAGAGTCAACATCCCCACCACCAACAACAAAGACAACAACAGTCTCAATATTCCACAAACTCATACCCATCAAACCCCAATAGAACAATGGAACAGAACGATATACTGCCTGATTTTGACTTTAACGATATTTCAAACAACGATAATGGTATGAATGATCTTTGGAACCTTGTACCTTCTGACATGGTGAACATCGATGCTCCTCTAAACAACGTTTGGTCTTCACATCA
>JAJLRR010000260.1:0-21883 GCA_030567175.1 Williopsis lachancei
ATACTTTCAGTTATTCCATCGTTATCCTCATCACTATATTGACCATCGTTATCATCATCCAATAGGAAAGGATCATAATCATCCGTCAACACTGTTCCATTCTGTTTCATAATGACACTTTGATTTCCATCTTCTTCATCATCTTCCTCTTCTTCTATCAAATCATTTTGTGGTTCAAATGCATGTTTCTTCTTATCAACACGAACACTTTTAACTCCACCTAATTGTTGAGCATTTATAGCAGTTGAAGGGATATCATCAACCATACTCTGATTAATCATCATACTTTGTCTCTTATTCCCAGTGTCATGGATACTAATCAATCTTGGAGTCGCCCTTATTGCTGTTGTTGTCAATGCAGGGTTACCAACGATACTTGCCTTTGAATAACGATCACCAATAAGTTCTGAATTGACAGTTATTGTTGATTCTCTTGAATTCTTAGCGATCGTAACACCGGGGATATATGCAATGGGGATAATGTTACTTGCCCTTGTAAACATCGTAGTTGCCAATGAAGTTCTATTCGAAGGTTTTTCTAAACCTGAAGTCTCTTGTGGAGGTCTATGGAAATTAATCTCAACATCTTCATCGAAATAGTATTCCTTCTGTCGTACTCTGTTGAATGTAACTTTACGTTTATAGTAGAAAAAATAGAATGCCAATAGGGCAATTGCTAATCCAACAACACCACCAACAACTCCACCAACGATGCCTCCCACATTTGTCTTATGGTCTTCGTTTGTTGAAGTTGAAGTTGATTTACAAACCATCTTGGGACATTCTGTACAAGTCTGTACTGTCTGTATACACTGTTGACCATTTGGACAAGTTGGACACGTTGTGTCCAACGATTGGCATATTATACAACCATGTGAGTCTGTATCTGACATTGTAAAGCTATTAGCTGTTTGTCTGTCTGTTGTCACACTCAGATGCTGTTACTCTTGACGAACAGTTCTTGGTCTGGAGGGAGAATTTGATAACGAATATTTGATCCTTTGATCTGAGAATTGTTCCCTCAGATCTCTGCAGATCTTTTCTGCCGTACAAAAATTGTGCGTATAAATAGCGCTGTTGCGCGCACGACCGGGCATGTTTATTGAAGGTCTAGACTAATATTAAAACTTATATGATAGTATATACATTTATACAGAGGATATTCACAGAATCCTCATCATTTTAAACTGTTCAAACTGTGAGTTCTCAATACGATCAAACACAACTTCTACTTGTGAAGTGAATTGAAGTTTCTCCAACACCGATGATTTCATAACATTCTTCTTATAGCCCATAATCTTTTCTTTTAACTCCTGTCTCTGTGGTATAACTTGATCTCTTTGAGAATTTAGCAAAGAAGCATTCAACTCTTTAAGATCACCAAGTCCTTTTTTCTGTTTGCCCAAGGAGTTGAACAACAGTTGAACACTCTTTGCCGTATCGATCAACGTTATAAAGAAATGTGTCATTTTCCACGAAAGATCAATTGGAATCTGTGGTACTGTTTCATACTGATGTTTAACAACATCAATAGAACATTTGTTCGTTAGGAAGGAATGAACTGATAAAATTGTCTCTATTGACCATCTTTCAACTTTAGTTAAACTTGAACTGACAAACAGTTCAATTTTTTGTTCATCTGATAGTTCAATCAATTCACCAGATATTAAATTCTCAAGAATCTCCATAGTGGAATTATAATTCTTATCTGTAAAATTCTCTGTAAATGAATTGTAGAATTCAAATTCATCAGATCTGTTTATACCAACGTTCCAAAGAGCTTTAAAATCTCTATTGTCATATTCATACTGTTTATTTATACTCTTGTATAACTTTGTATACTCCATTGTTAATGAACGATCATTAAACAACCGACCAAGTTTAACACCTTGTAATGATAAATGTTTCTTGAAATAACTTCTTTGTAACATTCTTTGGAATTCAAGCATTTGTTCTAATTGTGTGAATGTACATTTGGTAAATGCATTTTTGATAAAATAAAGTGTTTCAAATTCTTCATTTGAATATAATTGGAACAATTTCTCCAATGTTTCAATCGATGGATAAATTGTTGATGAACGTGAGTATATAAAATATCCCAAGATTTCATCCTGTAGATTTTTGATACTCAAAGATTCATATTGTCCCTTTGCTTCGGTATGACAATTGATTAAATTGTACAATTGCATTAACCAAAGTCTTAGATGAAATTCATGATGATCTTTTAATAGTGCACTTTCCAAGATTGTTATACAGACTATCAAAGTCTCTGTACTGAAGCTGTTTGACAGTAGACATTGAACAATCAACAGGATTAATTCAGATGATGGAGAAAAATCTGTCTTGACTTTCTTAGATAACAACGGTTTATAGAAATTGTAAACATCTATGCATTTGCCTAAGAATAAATCATCGTGGAATGATGACTCATTGAACAAAGCTTTGAACTTTAACAGGTTAAGATCAACAATCAATCCACGTTCACCTTTGGGGATTTCAACATTTGCTAAAATAGAGAACAATTTCTCCTTGTTGATAAACTCTCTATAACTATCGATATCATAGAATGAACATTGTTTGGATATAAATCTATCCAGATACAGCTTTATAGAATCATGACAATCTTCACCTTTCTGTATGTTATATTCAACCATCGCTAATAAAGAGTTTCTTGTATCAAACGATTGAATCTTCTCAACTATTGACTGATTACCCAATTTCAATCCAGATTTGATCAAATATTTCCATGATCTAAAATCATCCAACTTGTAATCGTTCAAAATGATCCAACTCCATTTGAACAGATTCTCATAATCTTCAATCTTATCCAATGTTTGTAACAGTTCAATTTGAAGATGTAAATCAAGTTTATTCCCATTTGAATAGGCTAAGATCTCATCTGGGATCTGATTATCCAATTGGTTCAATTGTAACAGTTTAACCAAAATATAAACGTCTCTTTCATTCTTCAAAGGCTTTAACGATTCAATGATCTTTAATCCAAGTTTTGGAAATAGAATCTTTTCAATATTGGTAGATTCATCGGATAATGAAGCTAAATAACAAGTAAACGCTGCCCATTTATGGAAGATGTTACTGTTATACGGCAACTGTTTCAATGCCATTGATGCCTTTTGCATCACCCTATAATCCGTTATCTCAACACCTCTATGAAACCATTGGATTAGATGTTCATAACTTGGTGTCCTTTTGGCAATCTTTTCAAACATTTGATTCGATTGATCATTTAACCCCAAGGAATCAAACATTTCACATAGGAGATTCGTTGCATTTGGGTCAATAGAACATTCATCCATAATGGATTTACAATCATCAATTGCATCATCAATTTTACCCATCTTTAACAAAACATAGTTATAAAGAACCTTATAATATTTGTTGTTTGGTTTCTTCTTTATCAATTTCTGGGTCTGTTGCAGTGCGAATTTAAAAGTTCCATTCTTACACGCGTCGAATATTTCTTGTTCTTTGGAGCTCATTGTGGTTGCTCTATGACCATTTAACAGTATGAATATGAATGTTGATGTTAAATTGATGAATAATTTATGTTTCTATGACAATGGAAATAAATATATCTATTCAGTCCGGGTAACCTTCGCGATGAGATGTGCGGGTGTTCTCTCTGTTATGGGACACACTCCTCATTATACGGTGAAAAATTTCCCAAGGCATAAAGATTTATTCTACCCTTTGTATATACATAATACTCATCAAACAACACCATACACACAAGAGATGAGTGCTATTTACAAAGTCCTTTCAGGACGTTCCACCAAAGCAGAAGTTGAGAAAAAAACACATATCAACAGACAAAGAGTACTTCTCATCTCTTCAAGAGGTATCACCTATAGACATAGATATCTAATCAATGATCTTTATTCATTGTTACCACATTCAAGAAAAGAACCAAAACTTGATACAAAGAAACAATTAAACCAATTGAATGAGATTGCAGAACTATACAACTGTAATAACGTTCTATATTTTGAATGTAGAAAACATACAGATCTATATATGTGGTTATCAAAACCACCAAATGGTCCAACGATTAAATTTCATATTCAAAATATTCATAATACAGAGGAATTAAATTTTACCGGTAATTGTCTAAGGGGTTCAAGACCTATCTTATCATTCGATTCATCATTTGAAGATGAAGCTCATCTAAGATTGATGAAAGAGATGTTTATACACACTTTTGGAGTTCCACCTTCTTCAAGAAAAGTTAAACCTTTTATTGATCATGTTATGTCATTCTCCATAGTTGATGGTAAGATTTGGATAAGAAATTATCAAATCGTTGAACAAGCTGAAGATGTTAAGAACCGTGATGATGAAGACGTTTCACTTGTTGAAATTGGTCCAAGATTTGTCCTTACTCCAATCGTTATATTAGAAGGTTCATTTGGTGGTCCAAAGATTTATGAAAATAAACAATACGTTTCACCAAATTTCGTTAGATCTCAACTTAAACAGAAACAAGCTGAAGAAGCAAGAGCAAGACACGATGCTGCTGAAGCTTTAAAGATTAAAAAGATTGAAAACGTTTTGGCTGTTGATCCATTGTCTAATGAAGCGTTGTTTAAGGATGGTATTTGATGTACTATATTACCCTATAGAACATCCCTTATGTACGATGCTTATACTTACAGAAGTAAAATAACTATTGAAAATAATAATAAGTATATATATATATATCTGTATATGACACTCTACATATAAACATCTTGATCTAAACTATAATGCTGTTTCTTTTTTTATAAAGCTTTTAGTGTATGTTCTCTTTCTTAACTATTCATTCGTATAACAAAATGAAACAAAATGATTCATTACAAAGGTATAACAAAGATTATGATTGACAAATAACATGGGAGACAGTAGGATAAATTGGATAAAGATAGAACAATGTAAAGAGTTGAAGAGATAGATAAACAATTTTTGTTGTCATGAATTCATCAATCATAAAAACTAAAGACAAAGAGAATGAGAATAAAAGAACGATATTAAGCCTTTCTAATGCTCAGTCTTCTTCTCAGCTTTCTTCAAATAATCCTCAATGAATTTTTGTTCTTCTGGTGAAGAAGCTTCAATCTTTGGAGTCTTGTCAACTGAACCGGCAAATGGGTTTGGAAGGGCAACTAAAAGTGCGGCACCCAAAGTGGCAATGGCAATCTGATGTGGTTGAACAGTTCTTCCGAGAATGGTGTATGCTGAGCCCATTGTGTATGAATGTAGTGGTAATGTGTAAGATGGATTAGTTCTCTATGTAGAGGTGTTAGTCTTACAATATTTTTGTTTTCGACCATACGTTTCTATGTGTTTTTTTCCAAATGTTAAGGGATCGGTCGCGCACGCAAAAAGCTGGGTGCACCAATCTGATTGGCTGGCGTAAAAGACCCACTGGGGTCGCATAACCCAAGGAAGGATGATCTTACTCTGTCTGTCAGACTGATCGTAGAGTTCAGGGTTATTCACTTGGCCTTTTTCTGGCTTCAACCCAATGGAAATAAGACATTTCTTACAGATATAACATCAGTACTCAAAACTATATCACGTGATGCCGCGAATGCGTTGTGGGAATGCAGTGTTTCCCCTATATTAATCTTAACTATGTACTTTTTCTGTCAAATTCAAACAATAATACCAAACATCAACATCAACATCAACAGCTATCATCATCCCTCAGCGGCAAAACTATTCCATTGAGTCATGGCGCTGTGTCGCGATCACTCGCATGTCATCAACGAACTGCGAGCAGGATACCTTGCCGCCGTCGATGATGACCAATCACATCGCATAATGAGACCACATGGTCTTGAACCTACTGATCAGTTTGGTGTACTACTAACAAGATTAGAATCTCCACCTATACCCTTGGATTTTGATGAATTAGAAAATCGTTCATCTAAAAAACTTGCAGTTCATGAAGAGATCAATGAGGAAATTGAAGAAGAAATTAGCGATGATACAGAAGATGAGACCAAATCTTTGGCAGATCATAACAATAGTTTAACAAGGGCACAAAGACCGGGATTCATGAATTCTTTAAAAGGTTCATTGGCAACTTTGAAATTGGCAGATCCTGAACCTGTAAGGAGAGCACCATCTAACACGAGTAAGAATATGCTCTCGAAGCTATTTAGAAACACTTCGAGCTCTTCAACTCTTGATAGAGCAAAGTCAAGATCAAGTTCAACGGTTGGTATAACTGAGGATGATGACGATGATGATGACGATGACGACGATGACGACGATGACGACGATGATGACGATGATGAGTATGACGAATATGGTGAATACCGACTGGACGACTATGACGGTGCCAAAGTTGTCTTGAACTCTGGTCTTGGTGATGATCAAGAAAATGCTACAGAAGCTGATGATTCAAGAATTGAACTAAATGAAAATGCAGATACAGTTGCTGCTCAAAGTGGTATTTTCATTGAACAGAACTACTCCGACATCAATACAATGACACATATGGGTAGCCAAGATATACCTAAATATATCTTTAGAAACACAGTATCCTCTGGTGATGATGATTTGGCCTTGGATTCTGATTTCTCAGATGATGATGATAGTGCAATAACAGATGGAACTTTCCAAAGCACAGGCTCGAGTTCACTAGTTTTTCCAAGGAATTCTTCTTCAAAATCTTCATCGATATCATTTACTCCATCAAGAGCTCCAAATAGACGATTATCGTTTGAAAAAAATTCAAAACCTAAACTTAGAAGAAAGATGGAACAACGAAGAATATCAACGATGGGATCTCATCCTTCATCTCCATCAACAGCTTCATTGATGGATTATCAACAGGATCAACCAACTCTTTTCTTCTCCAAACAAGAAATCATACCAAACGTTGAGATAAAGACATCTGTACTTTCAGAACTTGTTGGAAGAACTCGTGGTGTCTCCAAAAAGGATCCATTAGAGTCGTTCCTCTTTGTTAGTGGTGAAAAGATTTCAAATCCATCACTTGTATTAAATCTTAAAGTTTGGTTACCGAATGGTGAAAGTTTTAACCTCAAAATTCGTCAATCTGTAAGAGTATTTGACGTTATTGGATATATTCTTCTATCATTGGTTAAAAAGGACTCGGAAACTGTACAAGATCCATCTTTAAGAAATCCGAATAAATGGTGTTGTAAACTCGTTGAAGATGATGGTGAACCATATGAAGGTTCATTCGGTCTTATGGATAGAACAAAGACTATAAGTTCATATGGTGAAGATGAAGTTGCCCTATGTAGGGTCTCTGAAACTGATTTCCAAATAAATCAAAAAAGAACTCCATTGGACATACAAGAAGAAAAACATACATCTCCTTCGAAAAATCAAATTTCATACTATAAGAGTATATTACCACAGATTGATAATGATATAAAAGATGCTAAAAGTGTGAAAGTTCATATATATCCATATCCTTATGAACCTGCTTCAAGTCTCTATATGGACCTTGATTTCTTGATAACTGACCAATTGAATGAAATATTACTCAAATATTCAAAGTACAAAAACATATCTCCAATGGATTATGTCCTAAAGGCTGTTGGTGAGAACTATATATTGGATCTTAATGATACATTAAGTTCATTGGATCAAAACTACACATTAGAAGTACTCACCAAGAAACAAGCAAGAGAGTTAAAACTTCAAAAGAAGAAGATCATGGATTCAAGTACTCTTCCAACGATCAACTCAAATTTGACACCACAGACGTTAATCGTTAATCAGGTCTTACCAAAAGAACGTATCCCTCCTCCTCCTACACTTGCTCCTACTTCAGAATCATTCTCCGGTAGGAAAAGTTCATTATCGAAACATTCATTCGGTAGTTCTTTCAAGAACAGATTATTACCTTCTTCACATAGAGCCGATACTGGTCTTTTACAACCAACGGATATAAACAGTGAATACCATAAATTCACCGTTTGGCGTCGTTTGCCAATGTCTTTTATCAATAGACATGAAAGAACATTGGCAATTGATGGAGAATACGTCTATATCATGCCTAAGGATGAAAAACTTTGGTATGATACAACTTCAAAGACTACAACTTTCCATGTGAGTCAAATAACAAGTTGTAAAGTTAGTAAGAAGATCCCTTCAAATTTTAAGATCATTGTCATGAAGGCAACTGGTCCAAAGAGATATGTCTTTGAAGCTTTAAATCCTTTGGAGGCTAGAGATATCATCGATAAGTTACAGACACTACTACAGGCATACAGAATTAATACTTCATCTGTTGTTTGACAAATCTATTTAACGAATTTTATGAATATAACGAAAATGACAATATGATTTTTATAAATGCTAAGTAAGTAATACTATGTGCTTTATTAAGCGACATTGATATATTCTATGTTCTATAATGTGGCCTTTGATAAAGCTTCTCAAAGGCAGCTTTTTCTAACTTGTACAACATCATCGTGGCTTTCGCATCCTCGACTGAAGAATGCTCAGCTCCTTGGATATCCAACTGCAATAGTTCCTTGGCCAACTTCTTTAAACCTGGAGTCTTACCCTTGGCCAACTTTCTGAATCCTGGAAACTTACTCGTATCCCTCGTCATACTCTTTGGATGACTAAGGAGTAGAGCCTCAAGATCGTGATCCACAGCGTGCCCTACGAGTACTTTACCATCCAGAAGGTCACTCGCTTCTTGTTGTGCCGTTTTGAAGTCAATTGCCTCTTTCATGTGAATTGGTTTTATACCAGAGACCCAGGTTCTCCAATCCGTTACGCGTTCTCTCGGTTTCACATATCTATCGTATACCGTGTGCCCATGGAAGTTCACTATGGAGACACGCGCAAGAGCAGATTCTAGACCCTCAGGTCCCACACCGACGAATTCACAATCAATTGCTAGATATTTACCAACTGCCTTCTTATTCACCGATAATGAGGAATCATCTGCAACGATCGATACTTTTGGAAGATCGTACGCGTCATTCACATCATTAAGTGGAATGTCATTATCTTCTGCCCATTGCTCAAGAGACTTGGTATCTTTCTTCGGTTTGTCTAGGTCTGACGTTATCTTATCCAGTATCAATTTCGTCGTATTGTCCGTGCTCTTCTTCTTTGATTTCGTCTTTGTCTTTTTTGTCACTTTTGAGGTTTTCTTCTTCAACTTGAGCCAGTTGGAGCTCAGCTTTAAGTCTGGTGCCATGATCTTCTATCTGATATATGTTGTATATGACTGTTACTTCTGTAACCAGATTTATGATGAATGTTCCGAGTGGCTGTATTACCTGTAAACTGTGGTTATAACTGCTGCATACTTAACGTGATAACTATTTTCTTTTGTCTGTGCCTCTTGAAATTTTTCATCTTTATCTGCGATGAGCTGTTGCGGGGCACATAAGCGGCGCTCGGAATGCAGGTTTATAATACCGATCCTCTCATGATTAATTATTACCAGCCAAATAATATTTACCTCAGAAGTAAACTACACTCCAAGTCAAATAGAACCTATGTATATACATTATTAAAATTTATTTATGCAATGCAAACAAAACAATATGAAGTTATATGATCGACTGGAGAAGGGAGAAGCTTTTACTGTCCTTTGTTAATTGTCTCCCACCAACGACTATAAGAACCAATTGGGTGAAATTATACTGTGTTGTACTGGTGTTGTGGTAGTTAAAATGACTCATTCATAAGCTGCGATAGACAATCTCAAGCATAGCTTTGACTTTCTGCATACCCTTATAGTCTGCAGAGTTCTTATCCGAGAATGGCTCTGCAGCATCCGGGTCAAGAAGAGTATAGTTTATGATACCCATGATTTTATATCTCTTGAGTAATTCTTGAGATTTCTTCTCCATTAACTTATCCTCTTTGTATTCAGGTGTAACAATGGCAAGAGCTGCAACGTCAAGTGTCTCGGTGAGAAGATCTCCTGGCACGGTGTTCGAACTGATCATCAAACGCATCTCAGGCTTGATGATGTAATAGAACTTCATCAAAAGACTTGGGTTTCTTTGACCAATATACTTCAGCAACGTCATGAAACGTAAAGCTGCCTTCTCATTTGGTTTACTCTTGCAAAAGTAATTAGCAGCTTGGTGTAATGCCAGATTAGAAACATCCGAATCGGAGAGTAAGAAGTCAGCTAGGATCTTTGGAAGATGAACTTGATCATTCAAGATGTAGTAATCATCGCATAAATCGATATCATCAAGGATCTGGCGTACATCCTTTGGTTTCAAAATTATGCACAAGAACAACAGGAACGACAATGGAGATGTATCCATATGACCTTGTACTTCAGCCTTGATTGCTTCATTCATAAAACGAAGTTGAAACAATGAAGACAAACTGTCAATGGATGCTGCCTTTGAATAAGGAAGTTGAAGACCCTTTGCAGCAAAGAATAAAAGTACTTGATCAAAACTTTCGCTGCTGATCTTTAAATCGTCGCGATCCTCCACTTCACTCAGTATATCTCCAAAGAGATCTTTCTCAGCCAAAACAGTACCGATAGTTTCACCATTCAAAAACTTCTCATTGGTGCTCATGCACTCTAGTGCTTTTGTTAAAAACTTCAATCCACTCTGGAACATTGCACTGTACTCTGAATATGAGATGAACACCGCCACCCAAAACATCTTCGCATATAAAACAGAATCTGGTAACAGACCTTCTGTGATCTTTGAGAGTGAAAATATTGTGCAAATGGCCAAATATACAGATTTTGCATCTGACAATTCATCACAACAGGCAACAGAAATATACTCGATCAAAGAACGAATGATAGAGTCTTCGATTCCATCCTTGGATAAGATACCTATGAGTATCAAAGCTCTTCCTCTAAGAACAGGATCTTCACTTTGAACAGTGCTAACAACAGATCTATTCCAACTAGCAATCCATACAGATTTTGTAGCGTTTGTGCTACCTATCTCAATCACCTCCATCAATGAGTTCACCAAAGTCTCCAGTGTTGTTATTCTAGAGTTGAACTTCGACACCTCGGTTGGAAATGAGTCAGGAGATTCTCTATTCAATCCAAACAACAACCTTGATCTATGTGACGTTAGATGTTCAACATTTCTCTGTATCACAGACTTCGATTCACAAGAGAGAGAATCCTTCGATAAAAAGTTCTGCAAAACGTTCAATAACAACTGATGACATCCAAGTCTCAGATCAATTGGACCAACGTCAATAAGCATCGTTATCACATGGAACACATCTGGAAGGAACAGTTCGGTCAAATGCAAAGAATCAAAGAAAAGTGATACTGCAATATGAATGAGAACTGTGGTTTCTGTCCATTTGGTATGAGATTCTAAAGAGTATTTACCCTTTGCATTTGGAAATGAAATCGTTGTCAAACTCTTTAACCTCTTGATGACATATCCACAGATTTCAGCAGTAGAGAAGCAAGATAACACAGATATGCATGACTTCCAATCAGACCCTTCTGCTTCTCTGCTCACTGCATTCGACACCACTCCATCCACTAAGATCTTGCACAGATTGTCCTCTGCGCATAACTTCTTGAAAATAGTTAAGTTGAAAGTACTCAAGAAGAGTGGATCCTTGGTAGCAATGTCTAAGAAGTTGGTCACTATTTTCGAAGACACATCGATTCCTCTCTCAGCATCAGCCTTGTAAATATGTTCGTACAAGTTATCAACCCAAGGGGATACATACAGAAGAGCTGCTAATCTTTGACGAGCTGTCACAGTATCGTTATAGACATCAAAGAATGTCAAGATAAACTCCTGCGTAATGGATGGAAGTGTTTCTGCAAGCTTTTCTGAGAGTTCAATCACAAATCCGTTGTTATCTCTTGGGAAATACACCTCTGGAAGCTGAACAATATCCCTACCAAGGTCAAGATTGAAGTGCTTTTGAGATACCGACAGGAGATTATAAGCAATCGATCTAACCTCATCCGACGAAGAAGTTAGACCAAGGAAGACAACATTAAAAAGCTGTCCTAGCAGATCTTCGGCAGTCTTTTGTGCATCAGAGACTAGAGACTCATTGTTAGTTGTACTCAACGCTCTATTCTTAGTGAAGTACAGAAGTCTCATGATTTCCAAGAACTTTGGAGATGCCAGAATGAGCTTCTTTCCGTTTCTCAAATTGACAGTGATTTCATTTGGAACCGACGTAACTTCACTCACAGCAACATGGTCAATTTGATCAAGATGATAAACATCATTCAAGAATATCTCCTTAAGTTCACCTCTGATCATCGCACGTTGTGGCGTGGTTGGTGAAATCTGTAAGAACTCATTTCCGATTCTCATGGATACAGGGATAAATCTTCCTATCTCAGGCTCGAACAAAGAGACATCTGTGAACTTCACTCGTACATCACTGTATGCGTGAATTGCTTGATTGGAAAGACCCAAGTTCAAAATAGCTTTTCTATCGGCAGTACCTGATATAAACGAGAACTTCATCGAAGGAACATGCTGGAAACCCTGGTTTGTCTTCAATGATTCGACTAAACGAGGATACAGCCCAGAAGAGACGTTGTAGTATATTATCTTGGTACAATTCTTGTGCATCACTTCTGGTGCAAACTCTCCAAATATCTGCATCATTCTTCTTGGAAAGACAACAGAGCCATCATTCCCGGTACAGTCCATCACAAACAAAAATTTATTGTCCCAGAGCTTAGACGCGATTTGGACAACTCGGTACAAAATCAGCTCTTCGTCATAATCTTTTACCTTATTGTACTCAGCGTAAGAGAAAACCATCAGAGGAATACCGTCCTGTGTGAATCCTTGGTACACGAAAGATGAGTCCACCAATGACCCCAGCTCCTTGGTTGAGTATTTGTTCATAAACTCATAAAGCACCGGGTTCAACTCAGGGTTGATCGAAGCTGGGAGTTCGTAGCCAAAGAGCATAGTTGGTTGGCCAGCAACACCAAGGAAACCATCCATTTCCTGTGCAATGGACTTGAAGTAGCTCAGCTCTTCTCTGTTAGACACCGATCTGAACAATTCCTGTCTCACTAGTGTCCAGTTCTCGTAAATGAAGGTGTGGAAAAAGTTGTAATCTCCTTCCTTCATATCTTGAGAGCTCTTGAGTTCAAACACCAAGTTGTCATCTATACGAGTGAGACTATCCAAGAAGACATTGACCTTGTGAGATAATTCTGCCAACTCGTTCTTTCTTGTCTGCAAAAGAGGCCACTTCAAACTGCTGACAGTTCCATTCGCCATGTTTTGGATGACTTTAGTCAACAAAAGAAACTTTCTCTGCGTTTGTCTGTTTGGAACTTTGACAATCTTCTCGGTCTCTGGACTAACAATTGATGGACAGTAGTATCTCAAAAAGATGAAGGAACCGACAGCAATCAGTCTTGAATTCTCAAACTTCTCAGAAACTGACTGTGATATATTCTTACAAACGTACTTGAACTCCAATGGTATGCTATCAACAGAGTTTATGATGACATTCACAAGTTTCGTCAAGTAATGCATGAAGTTATTGAGTATTTGCCCAGCTTCTGGATCATCCATATCAATCTTTTCAACTTCTAGATCTGCCTCAGAGTCTCTGATCTCTGTCAAAATAGGTCTCAGAGTTGTAATCAAATTGTCCAGACCAATGGATCTACCAAATGCAGACAAAGAACGACTGGCGAAACTGTTTCTTCTCAAAATATCAGAGTAACTATTTGCAGCACTGATCTCCTGATTCACTAAATAAGAGATCAAGTTTGCACTCTGGTTCATGCTAGCAGCCAATGAAAGAGCTGAAGAAGCAAATGCTGAAGCTTCGAATGATGGTGCAGCGTTTCCCAAAGCGTTCATGAATTTCGGATGCTCCAAAAGCAATCTGAAAATGCTGACAACCATAAGCTTTTTCTGTTGTGGATCATTTCGAGTGTCCAGTTTGGAGTAGCTCTCAACGATACTGACAAAGACCTTCAAGAATGACACTCTTATAGCTATGTTCGTGTAGTAGCCGATTGGCAGTGCATATTGCAGACCGACATCAACGTTTGACTTCAGCAGATTAGTTAAGCAGATCACAATATTCTCAGCAATAGTGTTCACTTTATGTCTCATTGACACCGGAAAGTCATCAATAGCACTATATGTCTCAAGGGCCTTCAGGAATGTGTTAAAATAGATACTGAACAAACTTGACTTCGAGTACTGTAACTCCCTTGCATTTAAGACTTGCTGAGCTTCCAAGACCAAGTTATCGAGCAGCAGCGATAATGACTTTGCACTCTCAACAGCCACGTCAATATACATGTAGTCCCATTCCTTGGAACCAATGGCTGATAGTCTCCGTTGCTTGTTGATTGGTGTGACGTTGCCGATCGCATGGTCAAACCAGTTGTAGACAAATCTCAGGAACTTGTTTCTTAGCTTGTAAGCACTCTCAATGACCAGTTTCTTTCGGTTCTTTTCCACTTCAACGAATAATATTGACATTCTTATACGTAGCTTCAAGATGTTGGTATCTACTGTCTCCTTGCTGTCTATAATGGTTGCAAGCTGGTCGATACATGTGAGAATATCAATTGAGCATCCAAAGACAGCCAAATCATCGCCCTTCGTTAGCACCGCCTTCATCAATGCAATGACGTGGTCTATTATATTTAGATCTCTTGCATTTAATGCCCCATTATTGTTAGCGAGACTTGAGACAATTGGACCCAAAATCTGCATGATCTTCGGATAGGTCTTAGGATTGCACTCAGAAGCAAGAATCTCTCTGGCATTCTCCCTAGTCACCAAGTTCTCTTCGCCCAACAATGAAATTTGTTGATGAATAAATTGATCGATTTTGGTCTGGATCTCCTCACGAGTTTCTCTAGTATACCAGGTTTGTTCCGGTGCCTCATCGTCCACAAACAGACCAGAGATAGCCGCAATGAACCCAGCATAGTTTCTGAAATTTGACAGTTCTGTTTGAGTAAGTTCGGTATAGTCCGATTTTGCAAATTGGTACCACTTGGAGTATATCCTGAGCCATGCTTCAACGACAGAAGGTGTTGGGTCTTGAAGTTTCAAGAAGAACTTACGAACAATCTTTTGTAATGCAACGGCACCAGTAGTAAAGCTCGCGTCATCAACAATACACTTGTAAAATTCTAAATTGGAAACACTCAAGTCAGCAGATTTGCTCTTGGTCAATTCATCAGAGAATGCTTTGAATCCTCTCTTGATCAATCCATACGTCTCCACGTTTGGCGTACAAAGAACAAACAACAATGCCTGATCGATGGGTGACATGATCGACGTATAGTAACTCTTCTCAAGTTCCAAAGCATCTCTGAAATATGAGTGATGCACCAAGATCGAATGAAGGCTTGTTCTGTATTCAATGATCCTCACAAAGTACTCCATAACATCTTTTCTGGTGTTTTCTGAAGCACTATAGTTCAATATCGACTTTGCCAAAACATTACCAATCAAAGCAGACCCTGTATAGCTACTGAGTACTGCATCTGCGCTATCAGCGATGTTGTAGACTGAAATGAAGCTCTGAATAAATTGTTTGGCAGATACTGCAACAACGCCACTATCATCTCTTAAAGCAATCACTAAAGGTTCCAGAACAGCATTAGAGGTTTCCAAAAGTTCCTTGAAAGACTCCGCATTTGCGGTTTCAGAAGGACCGAAAAAGTAAGCATGTGGATTTTTTTTAAAGATTTCAAAGCCATTACTCAATATCTGTCTTGAAAGTGATGATACCTTCACTTCCTTCTCAGCTATCGACTTTGAGTCATCAGTTGGAGTGTGTGATTGAGTGAATGAAGAAGAGTGATGATGTTTCAATAGACTCTTTGCTGACTCCTTAAACTTTTCAGACTTTGGTGTTGCTGCAGATGCGACCGACGATGGAGTTGAAGGAGATCTCAAAGATTCCGCAAATGGCGTACTCTTAGAATCTGATGCAGCTACACTTCTGTACTGATGAAGTTCTGAACTTGAACCGGATGAGGTCTTCCCCAGGCTGATTGTATCTTCATCGTCGTTCACAGATGGGTTGTAGGAGTTGGTCTTCACCAGCACACCCATCCTTATCATTATCCTCTTAAGCGAGGGCAGCATTGAAGACAGTTGGTTTTGATGAGCAGTTAACCATCCTGGTGTCAGTGAAAACTGTCTCAAGATACAACATGTGATGTTCAACGTATCTAAGGGTGACGTGGGATCATTCAGTATATCGACAAAGATGGAGATGAATTGCTTCGAGTTCATGATACACATACTCGTGAAATAGTTCATTCTGAGACTCTCCAAAAGGCCAGATTCCATCGGTGTTGGGTTATAGAGCAACGGTGATGACTTTGACACGTTGATAGGGACCAGAACCTTTGAGACAAGATTGAAATGTTCTTGGGTGAACAAGACAGCAACGTTATTTGGGTCATGAGAGTATATCGATGAGGCAACAAGAGCTATTGAAACGATGAAGTCCAATGACTCCAACACCGTGATATTCTCTGAGTTGTCCCTTGAACCAGGTTGATCCAAGACTTTAATTACATTTGACAATAGCTTCTGAGTCTTATTTGAGCCGAAGTTTGCGAGTTTCTTCAACGGGTTGTGTTTCTTTCCAGACCCACTTAAGTACTCGTTGAGTGCCCTTGGATTCAATGCAACCAGCGTTCCAATGAACTTGAAGTGGGATCTAAATGTTCTTCCAAAGCTTTGGCTTGTTGTAGACTTCATCAACGCAGCATCTGGCATTGAAAGCATATCATCGAATAAAGCTTCCGCTTCTGTGGATGCCTTTGATTCTTCTCTTGATGAGTTCAGAAACTCCTGTGGTCTTGAATAGATCCAGATCTTCAGAGATTTGGTGAAGAAGGATAGAACCAATTGACGATAAGCTGGTTTCTTCACTGAAGAGACAATAACTCTGATATGCTTCAAATATTGATAGAACCACTGTTCATCTAAATACACAGCAGAAAACAGCTCAAGATATGGAGCAAACTCACTGTCATTTCCAATATTATGCTTAAGGACAGATAGCTTGGAAACACTGAATTCAAAGAAATCACGTGTGTTCGCACCGCTCAAGTATCTCAAGACCGCTTCGCAGTTGATATCGATTTCATCGAGTATTGGCTTCACCGCCATATCTTCATACGATGGGACCGGTGCTGACGTCTTACCTGTGATGAGAGCCAACTCTTGAGCCAATGTGTTTGATGACTTGAGCCTTGATATCAATGAGATGGCTTTGATTGCGATAGCTGTGTTGAGTGGATCTGGCGGTACTGTGTGATAATCGATTCCAGCGCTTCCCATTCCGATGTTGGAACCGCTTGTGGTCGATTGGTTTGAGTTGGTTGATCCAATGGAACTCTTCCGCACTGATGAATCCTTTGAATCCCAGTTCACCTTAGCCATGTCAGCCAATAGTCTGATAAGTATGAGGATGGATGATAAGCTGGTGGCGTTTCTCTGTTTCAAGACCAAGTAGTTGTCAGCTTGGTTGATCTTGTCAACTACGATCACAAAATGCTCAAATATCGAGTTGATCAACTGTGACCCACATATCGTCATGAGAGACTTACGAAGGCTGAGAAAGAGCTGGTTCTCTTCTGCTTCTATTGTTGATTTGCCCGACTCAATTGGCAATATGGAATATATCTTGTTGAAGACATTCTCCACAAGTGAGGTATCTTCCCATGATCCAGCAGAAGACGTTTGCGGCTGTTCTCTAGTTGACATGGTTGCTTCTCAGTTATTGAATTGATCTGGTGACAAAGAAGATGAGCGTGTTTGTAAGGGAATGCTGCGAGTGAAGTAGTGATATGGTGATTATCGAGTTCGACAACAAAACTCACAATGAGATCTGCACTTGGGTAGCCTCTTACCGATATGTAATCCTCTTCAAAGTCCTGGTGGATAGTGTACTTCAATTGGAACCAGTGCACCTTTGTCGAGTGGATTGGACGCTATTAGTCGTAGCCCGGTGGTCTCCGTGTGTTGAGCTATGTATGGAGGTGGGGAGTAGAAAACTATGAGAGCAGTTCGGTGTAGTGGTTAATGGCAGAGCAATGTCCTGTGTAGGTTGGGTTGGATAGCGTGTTGTCGGAGTTGTTATTGATGGAAGAAGAGATGGATGAATTTGTATGTGATTATTCCCCCTCAATAACTATAACCCCCGTTAATTAGCGATGTTGTCAAACGTTGATACTTTGATATCAATCGTAATGTGACACCAATAATTAAGAATTCT
The DNA here is from genome assembly GCA_030567175.1 of Williopsis lachancei. Classification (NCBI taxonomy): domain Eukaryota; kingdom Fungi; phylum Ascomycota; class Saccharomycetes; order Phaffomycetales; family Wickerhamomycetaceae; genus Williopsis; species Williopsis lachancei. The sequence goes on from JAJLRR010000260.1 coordinate 18,229, forward strand.
GTAGATTATGGATTTGAAGGGGAGCCGGAAAGAAAAGAAAAAAACAGAGAGCGCTGGGAGCGTGCGAACTGAAGCCTCAAGTTGAAATGTAATAATTATGCTAGGTTAATTATGCAAATTCTCCGTTATTTTCGTTGTGAATTTGGTGCGATCACAGACGTCCGGCTACCAAAACGGTGCAGTACCAAGTTCGCACCAGCGACCGGCCGGTCTGGCTGAACGTCTTAGCAGAATGATCCAGCAGCGGGAAGGGAAGAAGGGTATTTTTTCCAGCAGGATTAATTTTGCCTGCGCCGCTGCAGCTCCTCCACTTGAGGAACCATCTGTTCTAATGAGGCTAGAATGTGAGGGTACTAGTGGCCATCTGGCTGCACATTGTGTTGCTACGGGGCTTAGGCATTCCCCCCCCTAAATATGAAGCCAGCTAATTTCAAATTAGTGGTTATATCACAGTTTGTCGCTAACATCCATCGTACTGAGCAGCTCCAAGAAATTCTCCAGAGCAAGCTAAAATTGAGGGTACGCGCACATAAGGCGTGCGTAAAACTGTTACACCCAACGGTTTGAACGTTTGATTCACTTGCAACGCCTTTACTCTTTCTGGGCAATAATGAGACGATAGGAATGTATGTACAATCGCGGACGATGTTGGGAAATGAACATTCCTCAGAACTCATGCTAAGCTACATTCAAGAACATCCGCGCTAGTGCAGTCATGGGTGCCATATTAGATTGTTCATCATGTGTTTTAGTGCCTCTCGTTACAGCCCTTCGAAAAGATGGATGCTGAATATATCAGTGGTTCGTGCCTTGCCCGCTCAACGGTGTATGACTCCGGAATTTTCCATTGACCCCCAGACTGAGTATCACTAGTATTTTTTTGCGGACATTAGCACTAGCTTTTTAGCGCCCCAGCGTCAATCTTGAAATGCCGTTGGAGCCTCTTATTTGATCTCTCTATCGGTTGCCTTTTGCTGCTCATGGTGCATTCAGTATTCACGTAGATATAACAACAACTGATTGGTGTGCCACGGGCATCGTTTCACTATTCAACTCAAATAAGAAAGCATGAGGCCTTAATCGTACAGCTTCTAGGAGGGGTATAGTTATAATGTGCTTTAATTTAGCTGATAACAGCAGCTACCGGTTCTTTGAAGCGGAGCGTTCGGACGCGCTACAACTGATAACGGCCGAAGTAACAGCGTAATCTTTATCGGCAACAACGTGGCACATAATTTGTTTGATCATTTATTGATATATTACAGTAATTCTACCTTCAATTGCTGACTTCTGTATAATTTTAACTGCCTTCAATGATAGGGACACAAAGAAGTGGTTCATGATGATGGATTTGCGCCTTGTCGAACGGTTCTTTTTTTATCCTATAGTGTATAATTAACATATTCCATCTCACACTGCCTAAAAAATACTAACTGTGCCTGTGTGCATAATATAATATTAATAGTGATTAATCTGATGGACGAGACATATAATAATATTGATCATTATAATCAACATCAATCAATTATTTGTGCTCACTGGTAACTAGCTAGCTATCTATTTATCTGCCCATGCTAGGTTAATTAGGTGTTTCGGATATAGTGATTGAAATAGAGCATTGACAATAGACGTCAATATTTATAGTATGGCTCTCCACTGGGTTCCATTGATTACGCTGCCAAGAGCCCGTCAACACAGCTGATCAGACATGATATACCATAATGTGGTCAGAAGTCATGAATTTCGTTCAAAGTTGTGGAGAGAATGTTAATCGATGCAACATCGCAAGAAATATTACCGTTTGAATCTGCATAATAACGCGGACGCTGTCCGTAATATATTATTTAACGAGAACACTAGTAGTAGACGTAACTGCCGGTTATTTGTACGACGTTAAGCTATAATAATAATTGCTCATGATGATGATATTTTAATGATTATAAACGCGCATCGTTGACAGTACAGAAGCTGTTATATGTTGTCATACCACAGCCAGCTACTTCTGCAAAGCACTATGATAATATTGGTCTGTTTCTATTTAATAAGTAATGGCCGATCAGCTGTAAGCATACGGCACTATAAGTCATTATCGATAGGACGATAAGCAAATCGGCGGTGACTTATAACTTCGAGTGAAATATAAATGCTGAAGCTTTAATCGCCCTTAACTGTTTTAGCTGTAACCAATTAAAGATGTTGCGCACTTGTTCACATCAACGGCTCCAACTTTAAAAAAATGGTTCAGATCATGAACAAAAGGCTAACAACAACGTACCAATTTGGTGCACTAGTGGTCTGGTCTATAGACAATATTTGGCTCATTAATTATGGTTGTTTTACTGACTATATAAACTCGCTACATTCTTGTCTGACTTTAACATTCCGCCTAATACATAGTCCACAGAAGTCAAGAATAAAGCTTATTTCATTACTGACGTACACTAACTAGATTTGTGATATCTTTATATGAGCTTTGAAATTTTCAACCTTCAGGTGTTTAGGAACTTAGAAATAGTAGTTTCAGCACTGAGAATCAAGTAAGATCTAATCGACAGCTTAATATAACGACCGTAATAATATTTAATGCTAGCAATATTATATTCAGTGCTACGATGAGCGATTGCGTACGTCTCGGAGTTATCATGCAGTCTGCGCTGCAGCTGATTACAGCTAGTTAACAAATTAGCTGGTACTCATTTAACTGGTCGCGGTATCCCACCTCTCCAAAATATGTCATAATATTGGAATTGTGCGCGATCGAAACAGTTAATGGCGTTGATTCGATATATATACTTGTAGGCTCTAATTAGTAGTTAGCTGGATTGACTTATAACTTTTAATATATCCTACGGTCATTGAAGTATAATATAAAATGAATTAGACGTTACTATACATAATATATATTTAGAATAATTCAAAACGTAATAAATATTTAATAATATTAATAATTAATATAAATAATTCGGTGAAGTTTTGATGATTTTTGAATATATTTAACAAGCTAATTTTTCTCCCTGAAAAATCCACTAGTAGTAGGGACGTAGTTAATGCCAATTTTTAATTATTTAATTTGACAAAATGAGCCCTTTTCAGCCATCATTATAGGTAAAGAAGTGATCAGTATCATGAAGAGACGCTTATATATTCATAAATATGACTTTTATCTCTTTTTAAGCGCCATTGTTGCATACAGGGCTGATATGGGAATATTTGATCAAAACTGAGCTAGGTCTCCCCTGGCGAGCGCTGTATATTCAGCTAGGAGTGCACTAGAGATCAGACTAGAGCTCTCCAAGGGAGCAGAGTCTACATCTGACAGAGCACTATTAAATATGCTGCTTACTTGAACGTCACAAACCATGACGATACGCAAAGAGAGCCTCCAATTCCCAGTTTGCGATCTTGTAATATACTTAAGCTCATGTACCTCAAACCATTATATTGCTGGCCCACAGCTGTAGATCTGGTAAAATTTCCTGATTTAGTGGCATTAAAGCTGAGCTACAAAAACACGGGAGTGGAAGTGTCAAAGTTGTAGGCCGCAGATGCTTGCGTCTTGCTACTATTGTTCACTAATCATTACAAGATGCAAGTTCTCCAAATACTGCATCTTTAAAGCATCCACAAATCATAAACATGTTAGTGTAGCATCAAG
>JAJLRR010000262.1:0-20985 GCA_030567175.1 Williopsis lachancei
CCTCCTCTTCCTCTTCCTCTTCCTCCTCGTCCTCTATCGCCTGGCCCCATAAGAAATTATTGATGAAAGCGGGCGCTCGGTTGTAGAGAACAGTATATCTTCAGCTCTCACGCTCGCACTTATATTGACAGTTCAATTCCAACCAGTCGGTCTTGGAGAGTTGGGCGCCTTCTGAGCTTTTTTGATCAACAGCTAGGCCTCTATGTCTAATATAATTTATGCTGGATAATAATAATAATATACTCATGTGTAATTTTCGATTACCAGCTGCAAGCGAGCGCGGTTGGCGCTGTAGTAACCACTTAGGGTGTTACCCTGTCTCTGATGTTGACATTACTTTGTCTGAGTGTTTTTTATGAGATTATGAGATTATAAAAAAAGAGAGAGACGTTGTTTACGGTGAGAGATATAATAATATAAAGTTATTAAAGAGCTACTACCCAGAACATCGTCATCATCATCATCATTGGGATCTATATACCTTTCAAGCTCGTATTCCAATATCCCCATAAGACCATAAGACAATTGGAACAAAAGTGTTATTCCTACGTCACTGGCCAATCCTCCCCTTCGAAGTGCAGAAGATTTAATAGCTGAAAACCGACAACATGAATAACCAAAACAACAACCAGGGTCAACAAGGTCGCCCTCTTGTTATCCAGCCTGCTCAAATTCAGCAATTGGCTCGTCAGTGCAATCTTGAGATTCAAGAGGCACGTAGACTCGGTGTTGATACTGCCGCGGGCCAAGAACACTTGAAAAAAGCTCAAAGAATCAAGACTATATTGATGCAGTATCAACAACAGCAACAACAGAGACAAGCACAGCAGCAACAACAGCAACAACAACAGACACCTCAGCAGCAGACACCACAACATCAGCCGCAACAGATTCAAGGGTCTCAGCTGGGTGATGCTCTGGGGCAGTCGTCTGTTCCAACGCCACAACCGCTACAATCACCAGCCGTCCAGAAGGCATCTCCACAAATAAACCAAATGCAACAGCGGAACCTGAGCCAGGGGATCCCGGCTCAACAACAGAGCTCGAGCCCTGCCATTCAAGCTGCGAGAGTTCAAGCCGCCAGTGCAACCCCAGGCAACGCTGCTTCCCCAAGTCCGCTGTCTCAGAACGCGCCAATGCCGGCTCAGCCAAACAACCAACAGGCTGCACAACCTTCACGGACACCTTATCAACAGCTTCAGCAAATAAAGCAGATTCTTTCGAACTTCCAGAAAAGATTGAAAGAGATTGAAGTGCAGAAGGTTTCCGGTAATATCTCTCCCGATGATATGCAGAAGCTTCTACAGCAAGAGACCATTCTCAAGGAACGTTTCACCACCTATAAGAACGTTGCTGTTACAATTACACAGCAGCTTCAAAAGCAGCAGCAACAGCAACAGCAACAGCAACAGCAGCTGGTCAATGCTCAGGCTAGAGCTATGTCCAATGGTGCTGCTCAAGCCAATCAACAAGGTATGATGAACTCTCAGCAACAACAACAGTCTCCGAATATTCCACTATCAACACCTCGTGTGAACCCACATCAAGCACATGCTGGTCAAATGGCTAGTGGTAATAACAACTTCCAGTTCCAGCAGTCTCCACCAATGCCTCAGCAGCAAGTACCGCAACATCAGAATCAAGCTCAATTTACTCCTCAACCTCAATCACAGGTCCAGAACCAGCAACAACCACATCCACAGTCTCAGCCACAACCTCAACTCCAACAGCAGCAGCAGCAGCAGCAGCAGCAACAGTTTAATCAGATACCAACCTCATCCTCTCCAGCAATAAACCAACAGCAGATCCCGAAGCAGAATATATCTCTGGCAAGGGCTCAGTCTATTCCAAAATCAGCAGTGCAACAGCAACAGCAAATTCCACAGCAGATGCCACAGCAGATGCCACAGCAACAGCTGCTGCAACCCATCCAAGCACAAAAACAGCGGTCCGTATCAGCTGCTCAACAACCACAACAGCCCGTTGCACCTATGAACAGGGGTTCTGCTGGTGGTAATTCCGCTTCTCCAAATACGCCAGTGACCAACGTGAATGCTGCGGCTAAGCCTAATGGTAATAATCTGGGCGGTTTGAACGTCCCCGTCGCTACAGTGTTCAAGAGCTCGGTGCCATCACTTCCGATCAGTTCGCAGATCACTCCAAAGCCTGTCCAACCAGTTCCTGTTCAACAGATGAAACCAAGTCTGACTGGAGGTCATAGTGTTGCTGCACCTGCGCTTACTACGCCGGCAATTCTGAAAGTACCTCCTTATGAGATGCAGAGTGATAGGGTGCTCTCTAAGCGTAAGTTGAGTGAACTTATCAAGACTGTTGGTGCCGATGAGGGAGATGGTGAGACTACAATCGATGGAGATGTTGAAGAGTTATTACTGGATTTAGCAGATGAATTTGTGAATAATGTTACCTCATTTGCATGTCGTCTTGCAAAGCATCGTAAGGCTGAGACGTTGGACTCAAGAGACATTCAACTTCATTTGGAGAAAAATTGGAACATACGTATTCCTGGTTTCTCTTCGGATGAGATCAGAAATGTTAGAAAATGGCAGCCAAATGCAGCTCATAACCAAAGAATTCAAGGTATAGGTATCTCAAAGTCTGTTGATCAGAACAAATGATGTATGCATGTGTGTTAACGCTGACACTGAAGCTTTGTGCTTTGTTTATTTCTTCATGGAAGTGTACATGTTTTTTTAGATTGTTAATTATCGTATGATATACGAACTAGCTCATCACCACAGTCTGTGTTCTACATGAGTAGAACAATGAATTGTTTTGATGGTACTCATTTAAGATCATCGTGAATTGTAGCCGTTATATATCCATCATGTTGCATGAGCCACTGTCACATTGCTTCAATCTGATTTCCATTGTTCCGCGTGTTTAATACCAACCGATTTATTGGTTATAAGCTGTTTACATAGATAATGCAGCCAATAATTAACGTCTGAGACCTAATTACTCTGTCCAACAATAGCTGTTGTGCGGCTCAAAATTATGATATGGTGATTTGATTAACTTAAGCTGTACTGTGCAACAATAATTGCAAGTTGTCGATCGAAGACAAAATTGCTGTGCGCAAGCTTATGTGGGCAAAGATGAAAGATTCTAAAGTATCTAGCGCTGATCTGAGGTTATATACACGACGGACGTTCTGGGAAATTTCTTTACTGTTCGTTAATTCAGTGTCTCATGCCTCTTTATTGAACAATCATCGAAACGATCAACGGTTAATGTCTTTGTTCATTTATCCCTGGAAACTCCTTGATAATTTTCTTCATATCCTATAGCCAACAGTTCAGCTCAGCTATAGAGCTCGGACTTTGTGATTACAAGGCTATGATTGCTGCCATCTGTTCATTTCCTCAGCTAATACCACCATCAACAGCAGCCACAACAGCAGTAGCAGCAGCAGCAGTGCGTTATATAATAAGGGCGGCCCTGTAAAAACTACGAGCCAGGGCCGGAATTTTTTGCTGCGGCCCTGCTGGCGTCTGCGCGCATTGGAGTGCATATTTTAGGCTGGGCTTCCTCTGCAGAGCTGGAGAAACTGCAGTATTTTCGGTGTGTCCGATGAGCAGAAAGTTAACCTAGCCACACTCTTCGAGGCAAATATTATGCTTCTGAGCTGCAGATTACTTCAACTACGCCTATATGATGCTTTGAGAGTTTGTTGAAAATGCTCTTTATATGTTCATCAGTTGTATGGTTGTCTCTCATGGGGAGCAAGAGCAGATTCGGTTTAAGCAGATCAAGCGGAGAATCAGAGCATCATTGTTGCAGTAAATCAGAAGAAATTGCCTGGGGTTAAGAGTACAATTATTTCTTTGTGCAAAATTGTGATAAACTTTATGGATTTCTGGAGTTTGCTGCTCAGCGTTACTCCATGATAAATGTAAGATAAGGATATCAATGTTGTTATGTCGTGATATTGCGATAAAAAGGAGCGATCAGCTAATGAACTGAAGAATTTTTCATCAAATGCAACCCTTAAGGCTTACGATACTTACTTCTATAAAAGTAATCAATCTGCGTACAGGGTCAAATATATGTCATTGAAAACACTTTACTTGAAAGACCAGTGCAAACTAGACTCGCCATAGAGACCCCATGACCATTTTAACAGACTTTGAATCCACAGATCACTCAACGTATAGCAAGTTTCTTGCTATATATACGCGAGATGGTGAATATAACCTTTTGAGCTCAGAGTCAAAGCGAGGAGTTGACATTCAGAAACACTGGAAGCCATTTTCAAATAAGCTTGTTACAACTCTTTCCGAGAAATTTGATGACTTTGACGAATATTCACAAAGAATGGTTCCACTCCGAGGCTTGCCAGAAGATTTTAGTCCACCGGGCGATACAGATTTCAACTTTGTAATTGTATTAGAATATCAGAAACAAGGTGAAGGGCAGATACGAGGACTGGTACTTTCATGCTACGATACAGACCATGAGCTGGTCCAAGAGTACCACCACTGGTTCTCAAGACTCGTTGTACGTGATTCAAGATTGGACTTTGGAGCTATACGACAGACGCATGATCCAGAACACTTGCTTGCAGGCAAATTTGCAGACTTTTTTGCTAGTACTTTGAAGAACACCACAAGGGCTGATAAATGGGAGGAGTATGGAAGAGAATACTTTATTAAGAAGGCTTCATATTTCACCACCAGAAACATCCGAATTGAATGTGTTCTCCCTGCATTCCCATGTAAGTCATCCAACACGAACAAAGTATACGGTGGTAATCCTGATAAAGGTGAAGAGCTGGCTCTCAAGAGAATCATGGAAGTTTGCAGACTGTCCAGAGAGGTGTACGCACCAGGGCTCAAGGTGTACATTGTCAGTGACGGACACGTCTTCAGCGACTGTATCGGAGTTGACGACAACGTTGTTGACCAGTACACTGAGCAGCTCAAGACTCTTTATAGAAAAATTCAAAAGGCAGAGGGCTCAGAGTCCGAAGATTTGATAGGATTTGTCTCTTTGAAGGACATTTTCTTCAACAAAGACAAGGACTACGCTCCAAGAGTCCTCGACAAGCTTGACCTGCCACACTACACTGGAACACGCATATGTCCATACTCTGAGACTTGTCGTAAGATGCTAATGTGTGCCTGTGACACCGATGCGGGAAAGCTTAGAAAAGATATTTCAACACCACACCATGCAAGACTCCAGCTATATAGAGGGTTCTGGAGATTCATGGAGGAGGACCTGAGCCGCAATGAGTTCTGTAAGGCCCAGTCGAAGAAGGCATTCAAGAGAACCGTGTCTGGTGTCGCATTTGAGATGATCAAGAGAAACGATGCATACTCCAACTTGGTTGAGCTCATGTTCCCACATCACATGCGTCTCTCCATTCATGCTCATAACAATGCAGGTCCAAAGTTTGGTATCAAGTTATTATCAGGAAAAAACACGAAGGTTATCAGAACGCTCGACTCTTCAGACGAGCCAGCTTTTGAAGACTTGCTCCATATCCCAACACCATGGCATAATACTATTGTCACTATTGAAGGCCAGAACTATCAATATATGACAAAGTCCAAAACTGTTACAGATGCAATTGCCGATGGACATTACACAGGCGATTGGGTCCCAGGTCACTTGGAGAAGGGAATTGGTGGTCGTTTCCATATCTCCAAGAATAGTAACAGCAATAGTACGAAGTGAGGTCATTAGGTTCAGCTGGAGGGATCTATGGGCGGGTCTAGGCAAAAGCACGCATTATACAAGGTATTTATGAGGAGAGCAGGGAGAAAGCATAGTGAAGTGGGTGATGTTTTTTATGGATAAATTGGTAAAATATGGACGAAATTACCTGCTATTATGGTCCATAGAATAGGTAGCAGCTAATTTCTGTATATAAACTACGTCCAAGCTTAATAAATTTTACGGTGTCAATGATACTCTCTCTGTGTTGAAAGAAAGAAATATGCAGCTGTGACGCAGGATTGATAAGAATTCCCGAACTGTGCTGATTACCCGAGCGAATATTGGCAGATAAATTTTGAGATCAACTGCAAATATAGAACTCATTCGCGCGTGATGTAATCGCTTATGTAACGCGAAGGGCATCGCTTCAAAAAAATTTCAAAGTGATGAGAAAGAATAGTACTGTAGTGGAATCTTTAAAAGTGTACACAAAGCTCATCACACCCACATCGCTACGTCTTCTTATACCCTGTACTTACCATGGTGAAGTCATATCAGAGATACGAGCAGGCACACTGTTTCGGTGTGATATCTTCACGCTCCAACGTGATCTGGCTCCCACCCACTTCAAAGACTGGTGCAGGTCAAGCTATAACTTCAGGTCTTGAAGAGATTCTCATTTGGGATATCAAAACTGGTGAATTAGTGAAACGTCTCAGAGACGGTTTGGCTCCAGGTGCATCTGATGCAAAGCTTGCAAAACCTTCTGAAGTGACCAGTCTCGTGTATAACTCTGAAACAAATATCGTGGCTGCTGGATACGAAGATGGTTCCATCAAAGTTTGGGATCTGCTATCAGGTACTGTTCTCATAAACTTCCAAGGCCATAAGTCTGCCATCACAATTCTCAAGTTCGATGTTGAAGGTACCAGACTTGTTTCTGGATCAAGAGACTCGGACATCATCTTCTGGGATCTTGTTGGAGAAACAGGACTGTTCAAACTAAGAAGTCATAAAGATCAAATCACCGGGCTGTGGTTCTCAGAGCAATTCCTCATTTCCACTTCAAAGGACGGTTTGATTAAGCTATGGGATTTGAAATCTCAACAATGCATAGAAACACATGTTGCCCACGGTGGTGAGTGTTGGAGTTTAGGTGTTCAGGACAATGTCGTGATCACTACTGATGCTGAGAATCAGGTCAAGGTCTGGAAGGTTGATTTCGAAGAAGAGGAGACCAACAAGAAGCTCAGAGAATGTGGAATCATGGAGAAACAAAGTAAATCGAGAGGAACAGATGTATCCTTCCAGACTGTCGGCACAAATGTCTTCTTTTTTATCCAAAACGCAGATAAGACTATCGAGCTCTTCAAGCTTAGATCTGCAGATGAAATTGCAAAGGCTACTAAGAAGAGAGAAAAGAGACTCAAAGAGAAGGGTTATGACGAGGACGAAATCAGAGTTGCTATCAAAGAATCTGAAGTGAGCATGTTGGTACAACCGTTTTCAGTGGTGAGATCTGGTTTCAAAGTGAAGAATGCCACATGGGCACTGACAAACAGCTCGAAGCTGAACCTTCTTGTCTCATCGTCCAACAACACCATTGAATATTTCGCAATTGAATACACAAACAAGGAGGTTACACCTGTCCAGAAGCTCTATACTGTTGAACTGCAAGGTCATAGAACCGATATCAGATCTTTGGATATCAGTGACAACAACAAGCTTCTTGCCACTGCTTCAAATGGTCTTTTGAAGATTTGGAACACTAAGACTACAAACTGTCTTAGAACTTTTGAGTGTGGGTATGCTCTTGCTACCAAGTTCTTACCCGGTGGTACTTTAGTCGTTGTTGGTACCAAGGCTGGTGAGATTGAACTTTATGACCTTGCTACGTCCACTCTTCTAGAAACTGTTGAAGCCCACAGCGGTGCTATTTGGTCATTGGATCTCACACCAGATGGAAAGTCTCTGGTCACTGGATCAGCTGATAAGACTGTCAAGTTCTGGGACTTCAGAATTGAGAAAGAGGTTATCCCAGGAACAAACAGAGAATCAGCAAAGATGAAGATTTTCCATAATAAGACCTTGGAAATGGATGAGGATATTCTAGCATTGAAAATCTCTCCAGAGGCCAAGTATCTTGCAGTGTCACTTCTTGATAACACAGTCAAGGTGTTTTTCTTTGATACCTTGAAATTCTACCTCAGTCTTTACGGACATAAGCTTCCTGTTTTATCTATTGATATCTCTTTTGACTCCAAGCTTATAATAACTTCTTCTGCAGATAAAAACATTAAAATTTGGGGTTTGGACTTTGGTGATTGTCACAAATCGATCTTTGGCCATCAAGATTCTATCATGAACGTTAGATTTGTTCCACAGAGTCATAATTTCTTTTCTGCAGGTAAAGATGGACTTCTCAAATATTGGGATGGTGATAAATTCGAATGTATTCAAAAACTCTCTGCTCATCAATCTGAAGTTTGGAGTATCGCTATCTCATATGATGCATCCTTCGTCGTGTCTACTTCTCATGACCATAGTATAAGAATCTGGGAAGAAACAGATGATCAGGTTTTCATTGAGGAAGAAAAAGAGAAAGAGATGGATGAAATGTACGAAGGTACTCTATTGGCTTCTTTAGAAGGAGAGGAAAAGACAAAGGGAGATGACGATGATGATGAAAATGCGGAAGGTGATGATGAAGCCACCGGTGTTCATAAACAAACCTTGGAGACGCTTAAGGCTGGTGAAAAGCTCTTGGAGGCTCTCGAGGTTGGATATCAAGATATCGAAGATCAAGAAGAATATAAGGAAAGTTATAACAAATGGCTTAAGACAAAGAGTGGTGAGCAACCTGCTAAGCCAACCAGAAACCCATTGCTACAGGCTTTGAACAAATCTGGTTCAGATTACATACTAGACGTGTTGATCAAGATCAAGCCGGCACAGTTGGAAGATGCGCTTCTTGTTCTTCCGTTCTCCTTTGTCCTCAAGGTGTTCAAGGTGATAGAGCTTTGGTCAAGCACATCGAGTGTGCTTAAAGAGCGTATCGCACTGATCTGTAGAGTGCTCTTCTTCTTGATCAGATCCAACCTTCATGAGTTGAACAACTTGAAGAATGAAAAGATTAAGAATCAGATCATCAATGTGAAACAGAGGTTGAGAAACGAGTTGAAGGATGAGACGACCGAGTTGGGTTTTAACACTCAGGGACTGAAATTCTTGAGACAGCAATGGAATCTCACGCACAACACCGAGTTTATTGATGAATATGAACAGAGGATACAGGTTGAGAAGACATCCAAGAAGAGAGTTTACCAGACTCTTAACTAAAGTGTATAGAAACGTTGTAATCTACAGAAACGAGTTAAAGTATTTAGTATCGTAAGAAATCATAAATAAAGAAGCATAGCTATGATGAGTATAAAAGAACAAATTAAAAAAAGAACAATATGGTGATGAGCTATGCTCTTAAGCCCATTTACCGAGCAATGCCATTAAACCTGCACCCCAGCACATGACGAAGAATGCAAGCAACATTTTTTTCAATCCACCTTCACCTTTGAACTGCGTGGAGTATAAAAATTCATGGGCCATAAGTTCAACAAGACCGGTGTATATCAATATCCCGGCAGAGATGGCATCAAAGATACCATTTGCCATCAATGCTGTTCTTGAACCCGGGATGAAAGAGTGTCTCACACCGATACCGATAGCAATTGCGATTGGTGTAGTGAGTGTGAAGCCGAGAGCTAATAACCATGGTGTGTATCTCCTTGAATGATCCCATGGGCATTCTGCAATACGTGTACCTAGACCTAGACCTTCAAACATCTGATGGAACACAAGGACGATGAACAACGTGTTGAACTCATCTCCAGCCACAGCTAACGATAAACCGACAAAGATCGAATGGAAGACGATACCAAACTCAAGGACAAAGACTGCAAGGATTTGGTTTAGGTATTTCTCTTTTGCCTTTTGTTCTGCTGGAGTATTTATAACTTCTGGATCCTGATGTTCTATATCATGGGAGAAATGGTTTGTTCCTGGCATATGAGAAGTGTTATCACTTATTGTTATAATTGGTAGTCTGTCATTACTTGATTGTTCCTCTTCCTCTTCATCATCGTAACCTTCTGTTTCAGTATGATCTTCCTTTGTCTTACCAAAATTACCGAAATGAGAATGTTCATGTGCCTCATCGCCTTCTGCAGCTCTTTCAACGTAATGATGGGCTAAAATCTCAGTGAAGAACAAAACGAACAATGACATGATACATATTCCGAAAGACCAAGGATATTCGGTTATAGGTCCTGTGAGACAAGGGTTTGTAAGAGCATCTGTTGCTGGTTCCAACAAATGGATAAATCCCGTGGCGACAATCACACCAGAACCAAAGAATTTTGCAATAAACCAAACCCAATTGGGGAGGTTTAAAAAGGAATATCTTGAAGATAGAATGGGTAGAAAGGAGCCGATTGCAGATGATATCAAGATCATGAATATGGCGAGTATTCTAATGTTATCCCTTCCATCGTATTCGTTTTCTGTATCACATGCTGGTGCTTCTTCATCAGAGTGATCATGTCTTATGAATAGTTTGACAATCTCTGAGACGTTTTCTATGACTGATATGGATGGAGACATTGGCGATGATGTGATGTAAGGTGATATGATATTATACGAGATTGATTTGTTGAAGATTATGATGCTGTCCGTGGCTCTTATATATGTGTTTGAACCTCCGGTGAGAATCTCTGACTGATGTGAATATAACCTTTAAAGTTATGAATGAATGAATGTATTATGCAGCGTGACAAATGGTTATATGCGATTCGTGAATAAATAAACAGATTTGAACAATGGATGGTTACAGTACAGTGGAAGATGTGGTAACCAAGTCCAGTGATTATGATGATGCGTTGCGTGATCTGGCGTATCTGTGAAGGGAATGGAGAACAAAAGAGCACTGTGGTAATCGGATAGACACGTACTGTGGATGAGTTACAAAGATCCTTGAATATGTGGAGCTATAACTCAGGGCACTGCCTTTATGGATGTGTTGTATGGAACTGCGGTAGAAAGAACGAGAGTCGGGATGTACAAGTGGGACTTCGTGAGAAGTTACCGTGTGGAAGAGGTCGTGTTGTTGTGCCAAGATGGTAGATGGTTATAGGGCCCGCTGAGTCCTGACGGTGTAACCTCTGAGGTGATTTCGTCGACTCAGAAACTTGTGATTCAATGGTAGTTTACAGTATGATATATTCACGGGATTGTACGTATCAGATGAATATTTTCCCTGTTTGACTGATGAGGTTATACCTGTTGCCATACTAGTTAAGTCACCATTCGCCTGCAGCTGACGGCCCAATTAATTTTTTTTCTAGTTATAACAAATCTTTGCAACCCTGGTGGTTTCGGTGGTCTCGGGCAAAAAAACAAAAAATTATGCAGCAATTGTTCCTTGAATATTTCTGCTTCTAATTGTTAGCGCAGCGTTCGAAACCTCAAAGAAAAAGAAAGAAGGACGATATTGAAGCAGCAGCTAGCTGGTGATAGCACCGTTGGCGGGGGATAAGAGCGTAGCTTGAGTTATGTGACTATATTGTCGTATAATAAGCTTGTATCCAGTCAGGCTGGAAGGTCGAACTCCAATGACCTGATACAGCAGCAGACAGGAGCTGACTAATGCATGTGAAGATCTGATCAGCCATGAACTTCTGCTCTCCTTCATGGCGTATGCAGCCAACTATTAATGTCGGAATTTTCTGTTCTTTGCTTAATCTGCGTTTTCGACGTCGTTCCTGTATATAACTAATTCAGGATTCGTTCTCATCAATCACCACGAAATATCAAGGCGATTCAAATTATTCCGATCGATCGATTTTTTAGCAACGCGCGCTCAGAAATGAAAACATCCACACACACCACGGTGCAGAGATCATGATCGAAAAATTGTGAGTGCTAATTGTATAAAAACACACGTTGTAAGGGCCAAAGTTTAAAATATTTTGTAGGACGTATAACCGTTGAGAGCTGGCTTTTATAACGGTTTGCGATAATTTGGATAATTTACTCTGAATTCTCAGTTTTGTAACTCGTTCGTTAGTTGCTTCCCCATGAGGCGCCATCGTTCTTGTTTAGATCTTTACAGCTTTATCTGACTTTGTGTCATCCATCCTCAAACTATACCTCTTCCAGCTTCAAAGACTATATATACTGCGTTTTTAACTTTTGTGTCATTCTTGACCTTGGATGATAATATTGATATCCGGGGAGCGGCCATCGATATCCGGTCAAATTATTAACTGACATGATTGTTTCTGCTTTCTCGTGCATCTGACAGGATTATTGTTATCGTTTTAGCTGTAAGTATGTCGTTCAATATTGGGTAATCATCATACCAGCTGCAGAAGCTTGTGGGGTTTACCGAGACCCTCAAATATAAAATATAAACTTTAGAAGTACACTAGACTAGTATCTCTGGATTCACTCGCATATATATATTATAAATATAAGATCTCTAGTGATCGTAAGTTAGCAGATCCCGGTCAAAAATAAGCGATCTCATGCAGAAAAAATAGCTAGCTAGCTGAAATATCTTTGCGTGCAGATATTCTTGATCACTTCTGATAATTAGAGCGGCTTCATTTATACAGAGCTACGAGCAAGTCACTGTGTTCGGCTTTCATCGAACTACAATATACGAGCTCCTATAGTATTTATTAATATTTGGTTGCTATACGTCAAAGTGAAATAATAATACCCATATTGTAACCCCAGCGGTGAGGTCGAGGGCATTATTTATAAGGTAATCAAAAAACACGTCTGTACTGAAAAAAAAACACCCAGTTATTTTAGACATATGACGAGAGACCGGCGATGTCTCCACACCTTTAAGAGAACTATAATGAATGACTATTAGCTGATTTTATCATTCGGATTGCTACTTGCAAGAAGATTTAATTCTCTTGACCCTTTTACCATTCAGATGGCTGAAGTTTAAAACATTACATACGAACTTGACTTGTGTCTTCCATCATATCGGCCATCGAGCTGACAATACGTCATGACCAGGTAAGGCGTCTTCGATACAATACAAGTCATGTCAATGTCATATGTGAACAATAAAGACAGTATATGCAGTATTATTCTAATTTGGTCAAAGATCAGCGAACAACGTATGGAGTTTCGGTTACACTAAAATTTGATTATTCCTGTCCGATATCTAACGGTGAATCAACACCCAATTATATGTGAAAGCCGTGTCAATGAAACCTGCAACCATCTCAAAGAGACCTTAAAAGCTCTCTTCTTAGCCAAACACGCATGGAAGGGGGATCTGAATTTGGATTAAACTCGCTCTATACCGTGATATACTTGCATACCGATGCGTCTAATGTTATGATAGATCTGGATATGATGGACGAGGGACACTAATATATGTCTTGCTCCTCACTGCTTAAAAGGAGAGCAATTTCCCTCCTTTTCGTATCACAAGAACATTAGCGCTGTTTTGACTCTCCAGAAACTTCTCTGCTCTATCCAAGATGCTATCCACTCGTTTAACTGGTATCCTGGCTTTTCTGCCCTTCCTAGCAACGGTATTAGCCATCGGTGCACCACTCGGTGATTCACTTCCTTGGGCCAACGCAAACCCTTGGGCTAGTGCTGCTGCTGAAGCTTATGCCGACGCTTATTCTGAAGCACTTGCAATCGCTCATCCTGATCCTCAAGCTTATGCTCTTGCAGCTTCTGCCGATGATTGTGCAAGTATCGGATGTCATGCATCTTGTGGCTTGCTGATTATCGAAGGTACAGCTTGTACTCTCAACAAGGAGAATGATTATGCAGGCCCATATAACACTACTTGTCTTTGTACACCAGGTTCCAATTTCATGACATATTATGCTCCATGTATGAGTTGTGGATGGACCCTTTGGAAATACTATGGTGGTTATGTATCATCTGCCCTGGCTGCTTGTTCGACCTTGTCTACTGAGCCAACTGGTACTCTTAGATGCTCAACAACGCTTACAGATTCATACGTTATTGAAACCGGTTTACAGGCTTGTGAATATACAGGGGGTTGTGAGACTACGACTGAAACGTCTACAACTGCTACAGCGGCTCTCTCTTCATCGTCTAGTCCGATCACATCATCATCTGTGGTATCTGTCTCTGCTGCATCTTCATTGTCATCGTCATCAGTGACGTCTGCAGAATCCCCATCGTCGTCATCTCCATCATATTCTTCTTATTATTATGATTCTTCTTCTGCACCATCATCAGCTGTTCTATCTCAAGTTAGTGCTTCATCCTCTGCTACAGGATCTTCTGCTCCAGCTTTGAGCTCAACTGACTCCAAGGCTCTCTCTGAAGACAGTGTCACCTCTTCTGCTCCATCAAGTACCTCTTCTGTTCCAGCAACAATCACAACAACAGAGTCTAGCTCTGAATCATCTCACTTCATTGCTGCTTCACATACTGTGACAACTGATCTATCCTTTTCCTATTCGTATACCGCAGGACCAGCAGCAACAGACTGTTACACCACAGGAGGTACTTATACCGTTGATGATCTTTCCTTCATCGCTACATCTTGGTATGAGGCACTTGATTCTACAGACTCCCCAGTCCAGACATATAAGCTCTATATGTTCATCAACTTCACACAGGACTATGACGACGTTACAAATATCCAGTTCATCACAGATGCTAACATGAAGTATAACAGAATCCCAGCATTCCTTCCTGAAACTGATCTGTACGTGAATCTCAAGCAAGGTGCTTACGTTACTGGTGTGTCTGATGATGATGTCATTGGTGCTTATACAGGTGCATTCCTGATCACAAAGAATTCCAAGAATTATTTGTTATCTTACTCTTGTTCTACTACGAGACTTACTTTGTCAAGAATCATTTTCCCAGAGGGTGAAACATTTGACAAATGTGTTGCTATCTCTTACGCTTATTACTATGAACCTCTTTGTTCTCATAAGTCCGAAATTAGTACCTTTTTGGAATTCAGACCAAAGTCTCAAGCAGTGCCTTCGGTCACAGCTTCGTCATCTGTCAGTTCTTCAAGTGTTGGTTCATCTTCAATTCCAGTCTCTATCTCTGCTGATTCTTCTTCATCTTCTGTGGATGCTGTATCCTCAGAAGCTACATCTTCATTGTTTAGCTCTTCTACTTCTACTTCTGCTTCATCTTCTGAGATAATTTCCTCTAGTGAACTGTCTTCGGAGACTGTATCAGCTGACTCTTCTACAGCTGTCTCCCCCTCTGACTTGTCATTGGGAACTTCATCTCAAACAGTGGAGTCCTCGTCAGTTGTGTCTTCTAGTGCTCCTTCAACTTCGTCTTCTTCTGTATTAACTTCAGAGTCAAGTTCAAAGCCTGAATCTACAAGTGCTTCAGAATTAAGCTCTTCGGAGCTATCCTCTGAGATTGAGTCTACAGCTGCGTCCAGTACTACTACAGATGCTTCTTCTCTCTCAGCTTCCTCAAGTTTGGTCCCGTCATCAGTTCCATCAGGATTGGACTTCATTGGTTCGTATAACAGTGGCTCTCCTAAGTTTGTTCTCTCCATTCCAGGCTCCTTGGGTCCTTGGACTCTCGTTGAGCTCACATACACAAAATCGAGTGAAGACTTTGACTTTGTGGATGCTACTGTACTCGTTGATGGTCAACCAATCTCAAGCTCAGATGCTGATATCACTGTTGACTCCTCTAGCGTCGCTGCTTTGATCTCCAAATCTATCGAATCGGCTCAAAATTTGGTCATCGAGGTTGGTGCTAATATTCTATCAGGTACTCAATGGACAGCACATGCACTTTTGGTGATCACCACACCAGATACGCCAAGACTCGTCAAGAGAGCACAACTGGTTTTTGACTTTGACACAACTATCACACAGGACGCAGTTATCTCTTCGTCTTCTGCTGTTACTTCTGCTTCTGTTTCTTCTTCTTCTGCTATTGATAGCCTGTCTTCTCTCGGATCCACCAGCTCGTCTCTGTCTGCTTCTGCTTCTTCATCACAGTCATCCGATGAAATCTCCTCCTCAGTAGTGAGTTCTTCTGAGGATTCTTCATCTGCAGATATCATTTCCTCATCAAGTTCTCTGGTATCATCTTCTACAAGCTCATCGGGTGTCAATTCCTCATCAAGTTCTCTGGTATCATCTTCTACAAGCTCATCTGGTGTCAATTCCTCATCAAGCTCTCAAGTATCATCTTCTACGGGCTCATCAGATGTATTGAGTGAATCTGGTATCTCATTAGGTTCTTCTTCTACTGCATCCGATGTCTTTATTGTGTCTCCTACACCTTCTGGATTTTCAATTTCCTCTGCTGGCTCCTCTGTTATATCTTCTTCTTCTTCAATCACATCTCAAGTCGGTGTGTCTACATCTACTGTTGAAGAACAATCTACCACACTTGTAACCATCACATCGTGTTCTTTGGATAAGTGTTATGAGACCACTGCTGCTACAGGGTTAACTGTTGTAACCACTACTATTGAGGGTACTGTTACATCATATACCACTTATTGCCCTATCACTTCTGATGTCACTACAGAGAACGGCCAGAGTACCACTACTAAATATGAACAAAGTACTACCGTTGTCACTATCACATCATGCTCTGAGAATAAGTGCTCTGAGGTTCCAGTGACAACAGGTGTTACAACTTTGACTTCTACAAGCGCAGGTGTTGTAACAACCATAACGACATATTGTCCAATTGAGACCAGTATTGACGAGGAGTCTTCGGTTTATACTACAAGAGGTGCAAATGGAGATACTGTTACAATCACTTCAACAAAGACCAAAGTGACAGAAGGTGGAGAACTTGGTACTGCATCAATTGAAACTGATTTCACCCAGACAGTTGTTTCAAAGGTGACATCGATTATTCATCAGGGAACCTCTTCCGTTCCAGTTGGTGGTAGAACAGAAACTGAAATATCAATTGCTACACAGTCAGGAAGTGGAAATTCTGGTTCAAGTTCTGTTGAAATCTCTACTTTCGAAGGTTCTGGATCGATTTTCAGCAACTCCATCGTTGCAATATTTATCATGGGTCTTCTATCACTATGATCAACTGACAGCAGTTTGTGCTTCGAAATTTTCAACCAACCAGCTTATCATTGAGCCCTACGTATACCCGATGGCAGATGCTTCTATAAGTATCTCTGTGTGCTAACTAATTTGACCTTCTTATTACTCAATTTTTATTTCTCTAGGATGTCCTCTGAAGAAACATTCTTCTTTAAGAGAGTCTAATCCTACTTTTTCTGCTCAAATCTATTTGACCAAATTTAAATTCCCCGTGCTCTTTTCTGAGCTTTAGTTGCGTATACAGTGTACATCAATTTATTATTATTTACTTTGTTGACGTAGTTTGTAATAGTAGCTCTTCAGATACTTAAGGAATGATGGGGGTACCAGCTTAGCCTTCAATATAGTGTAAATATCATACATTAGTTGCATTGCATTAATATATATTTATAGCCGATGCGCGCTGGCCCTAATTATTATTTTGGCTCAGCTATTTTTCTGCCTCATGGGCGTATAAAAATTGTACATTAATATTATGGTACCTGCATGAGCGAATGGTAAATTATACATGATAAGTTTTCAGATTAAAATAACCTTGTAGTTTATATTTCATTGTAAAAATCCCATATTGTCTTATTCTAGATACCAAATATACTATAAATGCTCAGAGAATGTATTTTTTCAACAAATATTTTGAATAAAGTTTGTACTTATTCTCAGAATTGACGACATCTAGTGGACCACTTTAGTTCGTCAAATATTTCAAAAATTCATAAATCCATGTAAAATTAAATTATATTATTAATATAAATATAAATATTATTAATATGTTATTATATTATAATTATAATTAATATTGAACTTTGATAGTGATTATAATATTACAGTTTTAATTACTACTAATTAATAGATTATACATTATATTAGCATAATAAATAAATACTGAACCATATATGAGTAATATTTCTCATATAATCGATTACAGAAGATTGTTGAAATTTGTGCCAGTTGATGTCCGGATGTTATATGTCCTATGTTTTTAATTTATAATACCCTCATGATCACGCGTGGGGCAGCTTTAGCAGCAGAACTTACTAATACATAGCAGCACTAATTCAATCCATTAATATTATTTATACGCCGCGAGCTGGAGTGTATTATGATGTTGTTAATCTGTCATATCATATTTGGGATCATGGATGCAATTTTCGTTTTACGTTTAGCCAGTAAATATTACTTATACGTCGATGTTGTAAGCTCCTATAACTTAGAATATAATTTACAGATATGTATCGACGCATCATGGCGGCTTGGAAATAAATGACGTCGTAGGCTATGTACTACTTCTAAAGCACATTTATAAATATAAGTAACGGTCCTCTTTGATCTTACTCCTCATGCCCCATACTAAATCCCTAAATATAGAAGTCAGTTAAGTTAATATATTGGGCTTTCTGTGAATTAGTCATGTTCTCTTATAATATGGAGTCTAGCTGGGTGTAACCTCTCAGAATATCGACTAGCATAACATATATATCCAGCTATGAAGGCAGCGACTCATTAACATGGTGAAGTTTATAACCAAATAATTCACCTTTTTATACGGGAGCATCGGTGTTCAGCTCAACATCACATGCAGCTACAGCTGAAGAAAGGTACTTCACCGCAGTTTGTCTAGCACGAGCAGTATAGGCAGCCCTCTTATTTAGAGAGCGAGTAAGTGAAACTGGGAATCGGCATATTCAGATACACTGGGAGACGGTCCGGGTATAGTAATTGGTAGCCAATGCTTTATTAATTGTAGCCATTTTCTCGATGGAAAGACGGAGGAAACGCTGGGGTCTTATATTTATACAATTATAATAGCCCCCGAATTATCTCCAATTAGAGCGCGCTGATGTATTTGCCTCGTCGCCGTTGGAACTGTGAGCTAAACTCTAAACCTACTTTTATAACGGTCTCCTTCGACTGGGCATACACTCAATTCATAGAAAGTTCAACCAGTCATGTAAACTCTACAATTAATTTGAGGTAAACAAAAGAGCAGTAATTCGACAAGTTGAAGATTACCCATCTTCTAATTGGGAGCTTTCTGGGTGTTCTCTTGGTTTTTTTTGCGGTGGTTGCCCAAACGGTGCAAAAAGTTGGGTGTAAAATTGTGGTGATCCAAGGGAACGCGCATCTAGACAGCATAAACCTGCATCACAGAGATACCCGCGCAACGCCATGTAATCCAGCGAGATCTAATTTCCACATCCCGAGTACCATGAGTGTAGGGGGCTTAAGGGAGCCAATCTGGAGCGTGATAGAAGAAGATGCAAAGGGCAAGTGCATATCCCGAATAAGAATTGATTCAGTGAAAGGCAGCAGGTGCTTGACAAACCGCCATAATTACATTTACCGTGACAATGAATATGTAAGTATGGAGATCTGCACTCTTCACCGATCTAAATTTCGGCCTTATCGATTTGATCAGGGATCAGCTAGTTAAGGTTGGTCCAAGATTTGCTCAGCACAGCTAGACAAGAAGTGCCCTTTAAAATGTTGAGTACCCTCCTATTAATCTCATATATCGTTTTGTTTGAGCTCATCGACTGTCACATCCTCTCGCTATAAACAGCGCAACAGTTTGAAGGCCCGTTCCGATCTTTTTTTTTTTTTCCTATAGTGTTTATTAAAATATCTGAATAGTGCTTATATAAGGTTTACCAGTTACCCGCCATAGTAGTCAGCTTTGTGTGGAAAGTTTTACGATCTAATCTTTCTTTCAGATGTCAATCAACTCCGCCTTATAAATATCGCTCCCAGAAAACTGCTGGCAAAAAAGAAGCTAAACGGCAAAAACAAGGAAAAAAAAAAAACACACAGAGAAAACATCCACAGCAGCAGCAGCAGCAGCAGCTTACAGCAGATACTTCCTCAAACGCCAAAATCAAATAAAAACACCCTGGGCGGGCCAGCTACAATCACGCTTCGCAGGCCACAGTCACATACAGCTTGTACATCTCTCGATCCATAGCGCGTTCTGATATCTTCCAAACATGCGTCCGACGCATACCTGCAGCTGCTACTCTGGGCCATACACATTCGAAGTTCTGCCCTCCGCCAAAGCGTAAACCACTAGCTGCATTAATCGACTTTCCAGTTAGCCATGATCATGTGAACATGGCCTGTGATTGTCTTTGTGAATAAACTCACCATATAAACTCACCATATAAAGCCACCAATCTGCAGCAGTGTTTCCAGTTTCTCTTCATCATGAATATTGTTAATATCATCTCACATATCATACTATTCATTCATTTTTTAAAGCAAAGTTTGTTGACAGCTCCGTCCCGTTCCTTTTATTAGTCTCTCGCTTAAGTTTGATCTAAAGCTGGATGCTGCCACAATCTTTCTTCACGAGCCTGCTGGCGCTCGGAACTTCTGCTTTGGCAGTGAACCTTGCGTTCAAGGACAAAAGCCAGCCTGCTATTTTTAATACCGTTCCAGGTCGTTTCATCGTTGAATACGATACCTCTAGATTGTCAAAGAGAGATATTCATGCCTCTCTTACTTCTACACTGTCATCTTCTGGTGTTGATGTTGCTGTTAACTCTGATTATGACTCAAGTGTCTTTTCCGGTGTCTCTATTACTTTGACCTCCAATGAGACTACAGCTCAAGACTTGATGATGCTTAATGGTGTTAAGAATGCATGGCAAGCTTCTATTGTGGTTCTGGATGATGAAATCACTCCAGGAACTTCTGCTCAATGGAACCCACATATCCTCTCAGGTGTTGAAGCTCTTCACAAGAAAAACGTCACTGGTTCCGGTGTTAAAATTGCTATTATTGACTCAGGTGTTGACTATACCCATCCTGCCCTCGGTGGTGGTATTGGTGAAGGATTCCCAATCTCCCATGGTTACGATTTCTCTGAAGATAGCAACAACCCAAGTTCTGATCCAATGGACTGTATCGGTCATGGTACATTTGTTTCGTCTGTGATTTTGTCATCCGATGATGATGTTCCAGGTGTTGCTCCAGATGCTTCAATCAGTATGTACAAGGTTTTCGGCTGCGAAGATTTCACCTCAGATGATATCATTTTGGCTGGTATGCTCAAGGCCTTTGATGAAGGACCTGATATCATGTCTCTTTCTTTGGGATCTGACCAAGGTTTCAACACTATTCCAATTGCGTTAGTTGCTTCTCGTATGGCTCAAGATGTTGTCATTATGTTTGC
>JAJLRR010000263.1:0-20418 GCA_030567175.1 Williopsis lachancei
TTTGTTGACGGTGGGATACGTAGAGGATCAGATATTGTAAAGGCATTATGCCTTGGTGCCAAAGGTGTTGGAATTGGTCGTCCATTTCTCTATTCTATGGCTGGTTATGGTGAAGATGGTGTTCAAAGAGCAGTGGACATTTTGAGAGAAGAACTGATAAACAATATGAGACTTGTTGGAGTTGACAAGATATCTGATTTGAATGAATCATTGGTTGATACTACAAATTTAAAATTGAGACGTACTATCTGAGGTATAATATTAAACCAACATACAGATGGATACACCCAACTCATTAACAACCGTTTCCCATTCAACGTTCGATGAGCCCATGTAGTCGATATCCCAAATCATTTCAAGGGTCGAGATTGCAGTCTTGATGTTTTCTCTCTTTGTATTGGCATACAGAGTTTCGAGTGATTTTTTCATCCAAGATCTCGATTGAGGTGAAACTAATGAAGTTCCAAGGATGAAAAGGGGTAATAGGAAGATCTTTATATCTTGTCTTGATGTTTCAATTATTAATCTGTCAAGTACCACTTGTGCAATCTCAACAAGCTCTTTAACAAGCAATATGGTCTTTGGAGACCGAGATTGTTGTTTCTCCACGGTTTGATAGATCATCAGTTGAAGGGTTCTAACTGCCAAATAAACCTGTAATTGAATGATATTGTCCTTGTCTGGTAATGTATTAAATGCCCCAATCTCCAATTCAATTGAACTTATACCTTTCATTGAACTTTCTAATGAAGAATATACAACGGTATCATATTCAAAAGTATTGGAAGTATCTGCATTTGCATCACATGAAACTCTTAACAAATTCTTGAAATGTGTTAATTTTGTAAACAGTTTAACTATGGGTTCCAAATCTTTGAAATCCATTGCAGTTGTATAGTTTTGATTGTCATAGAATCTTAGTTTACTTCTTAAAGATGTATCAAATGAACCATTGAAGAATAAATCATAATCTGTGTAGTTTATTGTATGATCTGTATTGCTATTCAATGCAAAGGCCAAATGGGAAGATACAAGTTTTAAAAGACATCTGCCTGTCAATGTCTTCCCAATTGTAGAGAATCCACCTCTGAATTGGATCAATTTTGAACAAAGATTGATCAATTTGCTATAAAGACCATTGTTAGTACAACCTTTCAATTTCTCAATGTTCATAAGCAGTTGAATTATAAGGATTGTATGATCACAACATAGTGAGAGTAATAGGGATAATCTATGTTGAAGTTCTTCAATGACGTGTAGATGTAACCTATCAATCTGTTCTCTATATACCTCTAATGCTTTATTAGATTCATCTGTCATGATCCTATGGTACGAATATACCAAAGAAGCACCTAATGCAGTATTATTCCCAAGTATTAGAGGTAGACAAATGTGTAACCAGTTGACCAATTGTATGTCATTATCTTCTTTATCCTCATATGACATCTCTTGACATAGTTTATTGAACAATAATTCTGAAAGTTGATATGGAATGAATTCAATTCCAATGTTGAGCTTTATATTATTCTTTTCTTTATTCTGATCTTTTAATAGAGAGATATCTGTTTGAGTTGTACAATGATTACTATTCTCAATATTCATAGAATTGGTTAATGAAGCACCAGCTTTTGTTACAAAATAATCCTTTGTAATCTTACCAGGTTCGATAATTAATTCAACTTCTTTGAATGATCTGAACTCTTTTGGTATATTGACTGTATCATTAGAACTATTTGAGCTAGCTGAGCTAATTGGTGGTGAGTCTAAATATCGCTGCTCAATATCCTTTTTTAATATAGTTTTATTCTGACTATGATCAGCACCTTTTATTATACTATAACCAATCTTTGTAAGAGCTTGTTCACTAGCTTTTAAAGATTCATCTGATAATAAATTTTGAAGAGATTTGAAGAAAGTTGAAGACGTTGAATCGTTATCTGTTGATATATCATTCAAAGTATATAAAGAACAAACTCTTATCGAAGACATAACAAAATCAGATAATGAAAATTCCTTTGGGAATTGAAGTTCTTTATGTGGTATCATCTCTCTTGTATCTTCTGTAATGATTGGGATATCATTATTATATTCAGAAGAGATTATATCTGACCTTATGTAATCCACCGTTGTTATCGGTAGATAGACATTAGGAGCAAGTGATATGAATAATTCATCATCAGATTTATTTAGCTTATTACTCTGTGAATTTTTTATAGAAGTTACTGATTGTCTCTTGGAATGATCTTTTAATAAGTTAACCAATGAATAAGGTGATATTGGATCCAATGGCTTTTGTGATTGAATGATTGAAGGCTTAGAAGTAGTAACCTTCGGTTTGTATGTGACAATCTTGAAGTTCTCAAAACGACATGGAATCCCCTTCTTCAGACAAAGTTCACAAGAAATGGATCCATTGGTATCAATAACACACTTTCTCTTGCTCTTTATACAGCTTTGGCATCTGTTCTTCTTGTACTGTCCTCTCTCTTTCATTGTCATTTTGTGTTATATTCAATCTCCAATAGCTGTTCATCGTGGTTAATAGACAGATAAGAGTTCATGATCCATAATTATAGTACATAAAACACCCAGACACCATATGAGATAAGAGGAGATTGCCCAATGCGGAAATAATCCCCGACAAACTTCAAAAGATCTGCATTTTTAGTTATGGTTCAGTACAGAGTGTGGCTCTATTGAATACTTCTGGTGGAGAGAATGGGTCATATAAATAGTTCATAGTCCAAATGGACTGTTCTATTCATCTTTTATTCTCATCTTATTTTATTATTATACAACAAAATGACACAGCCATTCCTCGGTATACTCCAAGTCAACACCTCGTTCCACAGACCCGTTGGAGACGTTGGTAATTTGAACACATGGAAAGATTTCCCAGTTAGAATTAAAATAGTTCAAGATACAGAAGGTGAAGACGTTGTTAAATCTTCCAAGAACTATGGACAATCTTTTATAGATTCATGGGTCCAATCAGCATTGGAATTTGTCGATGAAGGTGCAATTGCCATCATAACATCCTGTGGGTTTTTAGCAACATTACATCCAATTTTACAATCCAAGATCCCCGTACCAATTGGTACATCTTCATTATTACAAATACCAATTGCTCAATTGTTAATACCAAAAGGTAAGAAATTGGGTATATTGACATTTGATGAGGATAATTTAGGTATTGAACATTTAAAAGCTGTTGGTTTAAAAGATAACGATCTATTGGATCAATATCCAATTGTTGGGGTCACTAAAGATGGTCATTTCCAAAGAATACTTAGACAAGGTGAACCGTATGATTATAAGGCAATTGAAGCTGATGTTTTAGAAGCAGTACAAAGACTTTTGGATAATAACAATGATAATATTGGAGGTCTGATTATCGAATGTACCAATATTCCACCTTTCAAGAGAGCTATTTATCAAAAGTTTAAACTACCAATATGGGATATCAACACTCTGGGTAATTATCTTTATCAAGCTGCATTACCTATGGATTATAATTAGATGTCAATCTCCCTTTCTAACTCTTCTTTAGAGAACTGTAAGTCATTTGGATAATCAGCCAATTCTTGTGAATAATAAGAACTCTCACCTGTTTTGATTAACCCAATCTTATTAACATCCTTATACTTCTCCGGATCTCTCCATTTGAAATGTAACTGTGTATCATCATGCTTACCTTCTATCAAATTAACAACAAATCTACCCAACACTGGTAAGAATTTGAAACCATGACCAGAACCTCCGGTAACACACAATAGATTCTGTTTGTTTGGAACAAAGTCTATCAAGAAATCGTTATCTATAGTATCAGTATACCATAATAGCCTTGTCTTATCTATACCAAATTCAACCAGATCAGGAAGGAATAATCTTATAGCTTCTTTGGCCTGAGTTATAATATGTTTGGATAATCTCTCTTCTGGTGGATTTGAGAGTGTTGTTATTGGTTGTGATATAACAACGTTGTCTTCTATAGTTATTGGATTACCATATTTCCTCTGTCTTATGATCAATTTAACATAGTTACCAGTCGATGTCCTTGTCAATGGGAATATACCAAATCCACCAAATTTTGATTGTTCTCTTGATTTACTGGCTCTCCAAAGAAAGATTGGGATCTGGGAATATTTTTGCAATAGATCAGTACGATGGTCGGGGATTTTGATCAAGACAACGTTACCTGTTTGAGCTTCGCTTAAACCTGATAATTCCCTTGGGATGATGGAACTTGTCCATGGACCAGCTGCTAGGATTGTTAGATCAGAATGATGTTCGATACCATCTTTTGTGATGATACCTCTTGTTATATCTTTATCATAGATAACTTCTTTTAAAGTACCTTTCAATTCACCAGTGATGAACTCAACATTACCAGTCTGTTCTAATTTATTATACAGATAAAGCATTGCATTTGATGCATATAACAATCCAGAAGTTGAATCTAAGACACCTGATAGCTTGTTAATGTATGGAGACTTTAATAGATCTGTAATCATTGTACAATTAATCTTGTCATACCATGATTCATTATCATTAGTCAAAGTAATTTTACTCCTCTCAATGTCAACTGCATTATTTATATCAAATTGAGTATCTCTTATTCCAGTTTTGTCAAATGATTTCAAATTATCCAATTCTTCTTCCCATAATTCATCCACATTATCCAATCTTATCAATCCTGTATTTGCAAATATATTATTACCATTATCCATATCCCACTCTTCAAACATCTCTCTAGCCTCCAATGCTAATTCATGATAATAATGCTTATCCTCATAAAAGGCTCTGAACACTTTATTGATATCTGCTGATGCGGTATCTGCTCCATATTCAAACGAATACTGCAACTGTTTAAGATCCAATCTATCAAATATCTTGATATTGGTATATCCATTGTCAACAAGGTGTAATGCTGAACTTAGTCCAAAGACTCCAGCTCCAACGATAATTATTTTGGAGTCTTTATTAACTGTGGTCATTGTTGTATGGTTATACTGTTACAGAGTATACCAGATCATGAATAAAAGGTTGAAATGATCTATTAAATAATAAAATAGACTGTGGATATTTTTTATTATTGCGGAGTGCTTGTCCAAAAGGGTAATTTACCCCGACACATATTCATGCATATGACGTTGCATTGACATATTTTATTTCTTATATAATCGGCTTATAATGATAATGTATACAAAGAGAGTAAGCTTTGTTATACTGTTACTATTCCTATTCTTATCTCTGATGATAAGAAAAGATGCTAAGAGATCTTTATCTCTATATCTATCTCTAATATATATTCTATCTCTATCTCCATCTCTATCTCTCTTACTTATCCCTGCTTATTGTTTACATACTGACTGCATCTGCGGACATTGGACCTTGCATAAAGACATATTAGCCATAATTTATTGCTGAACAAACTGTGAAGCCACAGAGCCACAGATAAATAATATAGCGTACTATATATAAAGCATATATCTCTTTCTTTAGCTTTATATGCCACTACAGAATAGTACAACAGTACAACGGTACAAGATGACAGATGAAAAAGACATCACAGACTATGAAGTCACTGTACCCGACAGCTTGAACAGTACTTCTTCTAACAACCCACAGATAAAGACCATAGATAACAGAAACGCTGATATCTCATTCAAATTATTTGAACAATATGAAGAAGAAGCTGGTGAATTAACACCAGAATTGGAATCAAAGTTGAAAAGGAAAATATGGTTAACCATTTTCCCTATAGTGTTCTTTGTCAATTTTATGTTATTCTTGGATAAGAATGCAATGGGTTATGCTACTTTGTTGGGGATGTTTAAAGATTTGAATCTTAATCAACAAAAGTATAACGATTTGACCACTTTTTTATACTTGGGTTATCTACTTGGTCAAATACCTTCACATCTAATCTTTCAAAGAATCCCCTTGAGATACTATATCTTTGGTTCAACTTTCATATGGTCATTCATCACTTTAATCCAATTAGCTTGTACAAATTTCCATCAATTGGCAGCAGTGAGATTCTTCTTAGGATTCTTTGAATCTGGTATAACTCCATGTATTGCACATACAATTGCAATGTGGTTTACCCCGGAGGAACAAGCCATTGTGGCCCCATTGTTTTGGATCTCATGTATTGGCCAGGGTCTATTCGGTGGTCCAGTGACATATGGAGTCCAATTCATCGATGGTACAAGTCCATGGAAAGTTTATTGGTCCATTATTGGTGGTTTAACATTTGTCGTTTCCATCTCAACGTTGTTCTTCTATCCAAATAATCCAGCAACGTATTGGGTTTTTACACCAGTGGAAAGAGTCCATGTTATAAAGAGAATTAAACAAAATACAAATTCCTCCATTGAACAGAAAGTTGTCAAGAAGGAACAAATCTATGAAGCTTTAAAAGATCCTGTCACTTGGTTATTCTTTTGGTTTGTCTTTTGTAACATGTTTTGTAATAATATCAGTTTCCAATCGGCAATTATCTATCAAAATTTAGGATTTAGTAACTTACAATCAACTTTGGTATCAATTGCATCTTCAGGTTGGACAACTATCTCTTCAATCATTGGATCTATTATGCTCTATTATTTTAAAGCTCAAACTGCAAATGTTGGTACTGCATTTGCAATGGTTGCTCTATTAGGAAGTATCTTAGTTATATCATTACCTTTGGATAATTCATATGGTATATTAGCTGGTATCTTCTTAACAAATGTTAATGCAATTACATTTATTGCAGCATTGTCTTGGTCACAATCAAGTGCAGCTGGATATACCAAGAGATTGGTAAGAACAGTTATTTGGTCATTTGGTTATTCTATTGTTAATCTATTCGCTTCACAATTTTGGAGAGCTAAGGATAAACCAAGGTATTATCTTGCATGGGGTTTAGTTATGGGATTTGCCTATGTCTTATCACCAATACTATTACAAATCATTAGATTTATACTCAATAGAAGAAATAAACTAAGAAGACAATTACTTCAGGATATTGCAGATGGTAAAATTGAAGATACTTCGGGGTTTATAACTTCAACAGACGCAGAGGGTAACACTGTGAAAAGGGCAGTTGACGTTTCAATGTTGGATTTGACAGATTTACAGAATGAGAAGTTTATATATCCCTTGTGAGAATTATATAGCTCAGTATATTTATATTCATATTACTACTACTATTACTATTACTATTACTTTAGGAAGATACGTAGTCTTGATTAGATGTACTATGACATAGTAGTTAAGTTATATAGTGACAGCTAGAAGTACAACATAATTTATAAATTAGGACATTGTAAGACAAACTCTTTGAATTAGTATTAATATGACAATTGAATATGAGGAATAGAGAGGATGAATGAAGGATGGCCACTAATTATAGTCATAGATTATTGATTAAAATATATATTTTTTTTTTTCACCTGTCATCACCCTCTGATTAACTTTTCTGAAAGGAAAACTAGGAGCATTTTCTAGCTTAATTTGGAAACAGAATCAAAAATCAAAAATAAATATATTAATGGCTAACTGCCTAGTAGTAACCGTGTGCAATATGAACCATTCTTACTACCATCAGTCAAAAGAATCAAAGTTTTATAGTTATGTTAATATATCTAGATCAAAGTCTCTGTTAAGTATTAGGATACATAATCACGTGACCCTGCATAAATGGATAAGATCAAAAGAACAAATTTATGCCGATGACTCTACGGCTTAGCGGCTTAAAACGGTAATTTTTCAGATTTCTTATCAGCAGAGATCTTTTTTCTTTTTCGCTTTGGTGGAGGTGGAAATTTATTCTCGGTGTCTGGGTTAATTTCACATATCCGCACTTGCATATAAAAATTTCAGCATTTTTAGTGGCCGGTAGCGCAGTTTTGAGATCGAAACTGGAGCCGTGCATAATATTTATATTAATACTAATCTGTACTGAAATATTATTATTATGACTAACGTCCAACGAGGCATTAATCGAATCTCGGGAATCTTATATAAACTCGAACTTTCCACAAACTTTCTATACTGGTTATATTACTCTTACTACCATAATCTTATCCGACCAACTAATCAAAATGATCGACCTTTCATCACATTTCTCACAAGAGGCAAAGAGAAGACAACCTTCAAAGCTCAAATCCATCCTTACCCATAGAACTCCACAGATGGCCTATTTGGCCGGTGGATTACCACTTCCAAAGTACTTTGCTTGGGAATCACTCTCCGTGGCTACAAGGGATCCACCTTTTGAAGGTGGAATCCATGGAACTCCAATGGAACATAACGAATTGAAATTCGATATCAACTATGAGGATTCCAATGTCGATATCCAATTGGGTGAATCCCTACAATACGGAAGAAGTTTGGGTCCAAAGAAAGTGTTGGATTTTATCCGTGAACATACCGATATGGTTCATAAGGTTCCATATAACGATTATGGAGTGATTACTACAGTTGGAAGTACACATGGTTGGGACGCTCTGTTAAGAACTTTTTGTGATCCTGGTGATTATATCCTCGTTGAACAATACGTATTTTCATCGGCAATGGAAACTGCAAAACCGTTAGGAATTGAAATGTCTCCAATTCCAATGGATGATGAAGGTGTTATTCCAGATTCATTGGATCAATTATTAACAAATTGGCCAAAGGATAGAAAATTACCAAAATTGATGTATTTGGTTCCAACTGGTCAAAACCCAACCGGTTCTTCATTATCAGAAGAAAGAAGACGTAAGATCTATGAAATCGCTGTTAAGTTCAATATCATCATAGTTGAAGATGAACCTTATTATTTCTTACAATTGGATCCATTGGGGAAAGGTGATGAACTTACACCTTTAAAACATGAATCAGATGAAGATTTCCTCAAGTCAATGGTCCCTTCATTCTTATCAATGGATACCGAGGGACTTGTCATTAGAATGGATTCTTTTTCAAAAGTATTGGCTCCAGGCTCAAGATTAGCTTGGATCATTGCCCAACAATCAGTGATTGAAAGATTAGAAAGACAATTCGAAGTTAGTGTTCAAACTCCATCAGGTTTTGCAAGTTCAATAATCTATGGAACTTTGGCTCGTTGGGGACAATCTGGATTCCTCGATTGGTTAAAGGCACTTAAACATGAATATTCCTACAAGAGAGACGTCACAATGAAATACTGTACGGATTATTTGAGTCCATTAAAAGTTGCAAAGATCAATGCTCCAACTGCTGGTATGTTCTTTACAATCAAATTCGATTGTACAAAACATCCACAATTCAGCTCAAAATACAATAATGATCCATTGAAATTGGAACTTGATATCTTTAACAAAGCCATTGAACATGAAGCTTGTTTTGTTCCTGGTTCTTGGTTTGAAATGGTTGAACAAGGTGGGAAACATAACACTGAAATCTTCTTCAGAGGTACTTATGCTGCTACTGAACCTGATGTCTTGGAAAGAGGTATCAAAGGTTTAGCCCAGGCAATCGAAGATGTCTGGAAATAGATAGATACATAGTGTTATTATTATTAATATTCATAAGAGCCTTTATTACTCTTTACTTAGCATCACCCATATGTGTATCACCATCCTCGTTAGCATTGTTGTTATTGCTCTCAGGTATGGTCTCCATCTGTTGTTGGTCTCTAGTCTGCTGTTCCCTTGCCTGTCTCGCCTGCTCCTCCTCTAATGAAAGACGTAGGGCAAGTGCAAGATCTGGATCCATATCATCACCACCGAAATCGAAATCACCTCCGGCACCTCCAGCACCGCCTTGACTAGCAGCAGCAGCAGCTGCTGCTGCACCTTCTTCACCAAGAACAATCTCCGAAGTACCAACAGCCTCGTACAACAACCTTGGATCATCTGCTGGTAATGTCAACAGATGACTATTATCATGTGAGTTCACTATCGATACAAAACTTTCCAATTTAGAGGTGTTTAAAGCATCTTCTCCAAAATTGATAAAATCCAAGGCAATGTTATTCTTCTTCATCTTCTTGGCCAATTTTTCTAAATCTTTTTCTGATTCCTCGATTGGACTTGCAACAAATGCAACGATTCTTTGATGTTGTACTTTATTCTGACGATGTTTTAAAGCCAATGCAGCAACTTGGATCCCCGTTGAGAAATGTAATTTACCATGGATCTTTGTACTATGGATACCACTGAGCACACTTCCATAATCGGATGTCAGAGTACTTAGAACTTGTGGACCTTCACCTCCATAACAGAGAACACCAACGGTGTTTTCTCTGTTTGAATTTGTCTTTGATTGGAACAACAGTTCAACAGCGTCCAATTGTGCTTCGTAACGGTTCACCCGATAGTCTCCGTTACGTGTGAATTCGGAATTGTCGATGACAATCATCGTAGCTTCAAGCACCATGTTGAGATGATTGATTAATATAAAAGTATTAGATCTTTAGCTTAACCAAACTGATCATCATTCATTTGTATGTTTGTTTACAAGTGGCAAAATTGACCAAGAAACCCATTCCTTAGAATATATAAAACAGGTTCGCGGGTACTTTATATAGTAATTACCAGAATAGGTAATTAACATATCTTTTTCGAGAATTGGAAAATAAATACCCTGGTGATTCATCCAATTTAATACCGACAACCACACTGTCTCCATTTAACAGAAGCAGATATAACAACAACCCCACAATGTCAAAAGCTATCAACCTCGCTATCATCGGAACCGGTGTCGTTGGTTCTTCTTTCCTCAACCAGCTGGCTGCTCTCAAGTCCCAGATCCAATACAACGTGATCCTCATTGCAAGATCTTCAAAATCTGTCATCTCAAAGGACTATTCACCAATTGACTTGGCCAATTGGAAAGATCTCACTGCTTCCGCAACAGAGGCTAATTTATCATCTGAAGAATTGATCAACTTCCTTTCAAAGTCCCCATTACCAGTGGTTCTTGTTGATAACACCTCGGATGCTCAAATTGCTTCTCTTTATACCAAATTTGTCTCAAATGGAATCTCCATTGCTACTCCAAATAAAAAAGCCTTCTCTTCCGATTTACAATCTTGGAACGAATTGTTCAAGGCATCTGAGAATAACAATGGTGGTTTAATCTACCATGAAGCCACCGTTGGTGCCGGTTTACCAATCATTGGCACTGTTAACGATATGGTTTCAACTGGTGATGAAGTTGAAAAGATTGAAGGTATCTTTTCAGGTACTCTATCATACATCTTTAACGAATATTCCACACCGGAACCAAAAGATGTTAAATTCTCTGATATTGTCTCCGTGGCTAAATCATTGGGTTATACCGAACCAGATCCAAGAGATGATTTGAACGGGTTGGACGTTGCTAGAAAAGTTACAATCTTGGCCAGATTATCAGGTGCTAAAGTTGAATCTCCAACTTCTTTCCCAGTTCATTCTTTGATTCCAAAGGATTTGGAATCTGTTGAATCTGCCCAAGAATTCATGGAGAAATTACCAAACTATGACCATGAGTTACAACAGTTGAAAGATGAAGCGGCTGCTGAGAACAAAGTACTAAGATTTGTTGGTAAAGTTGATATGCAAAACAACGTTGTCTCCGTTGGTGTTGAGAAATACGACTACTCTCATCCATTTGCATCATTAAAGGGATCTGATAACGTCATCTCCATCAAGACAAAGCGTTATCAAAACCCATTGATCGTTCAAGGTGCCGGTGCCGGTGCAGATGTCACTGCTGCTGGTGTTTTGGCAGATACAATCAAAATTGCTCAAAGAGTTG
Source organism: Williopsis lachancei (assembly GCA_030567175.1). Classification (NCBI taxonomy): domain Eukaryota; kingdom Fungi; phylum Ascomycota; class Saccharomycetes; order Phaffomycetales; family Wickerhamomycetaceae; genus Williopsis; species Williopsis lachancei. The sequence goes on from JAJLRR010000263.1 coordinate 11,755, forward strand.
CCAAGTAAGATATAATTCATTCATAATTCGTTATCATTCAATACGTAGTTATATAGAGTTCAAATGGTTAGATCATCACGGATAGGTGAAAGTATCAATGAACCTTGGCCAGTTAAAGACCCCCAGTTCAACTTGGCCTCGATAAATATCTTTCTCAACTTCTTTGCATCAAAACACGTTGCTCTGAAATCAAGCATAATCTTTTGAGAATCTAAAACCGAAGTGGAAGATTGTTGTTGAGATGATGCATTTCCAGAGTTATTAACACGTGCAACATGTGTGTTATTTGGTGCAAGAAACAGATCACCATCATCTCTAATCTCAGCCATATATGCACCTGTTCTATGAATATATTGAGCATATTTGAAAACTGGTCGACCCCATGAATACATAATGTCAAATTCATCATCTTTCTCCAAGAAAAACATCGATGCTCTATTATCCATCAAAAATCCAGAATGTTCCAAAAGATAGATATGATAATAAAATTTATGTCTTTTCATTATATCAGAATCAGAAAATTCAACATCTTCCCAGGGGTTAATTGCCAATTTGATATCGACAAAGGAATGGAAAGGGTTAACATGAGGAATATCACGAAGTTCACCCCATGGTGTCTCAACGAGTTTTAATCCATACCTTTCACACATTCTTAACCAACTGTTCACAGTATCCTCAATCAACTTGGGCGTAGCCGTTAACCATTCAAGACGTATATGGAAACAATGATTAGGATTATGAACATTATCATAATGAACTGTCATTATCTCTCTTCTATATGAGTTTCGAGATGGATCCAAATCGTATTTTAAAGATCGACTAAGCACAAATTTGGTCTTTTTCTTTGGATTTTCTTGTTCAGAATCATCTTTAGGTCTGATAACAGGAGTCAAAGCAAATTGCTTGGAACCTTTACTACCAACACTTGTACTTCTTGATCTTTCCCTCAGAGGTTCCTCTGATGTAGTTTCATGGACAATTTGATAGAAATAATGGCCATCCAAAAATTTATGACGATTCTCAACATGGACAAAGAACCCTCTTTCCATGAGTTTATTACCATAATCGACAGCTTCATCTCTAGTGTTTATATCACTAAAGTTATCGAGTAACCAATTGACCATCTCAACACCTCTGAAACAGTTCTCATGGACTTTCCAATGCCATCTACGATCAATCAACTTCACACCTTTAGGTCCACGTAATTCTGCTCCAAGCTCATCCAATGAAACATTCTGTGTCAATACATCGTTTGAAGACGCTAAAGAACTCACTTTTTTCAAAGATACCGTGTCTTCTTCAACTTGTTCTTTCAAAAATGATATCAGATCACCAGTATAGAAATTGATCTCTGGAAAGATCTCCTCCTTTTTGGACTTCTTTACTCGTCCTTCAGGTGAAAATACACCACGATGTAACGCTGTTATCAAACGACGTAAACCTTCCACTCTGGTTTCTTCTGGAGTTAAAATGTCCTGTTTATCATTCGAGGTCAAATATGTACTCTTTGGGATATCGGCAGGTAACAATACAAATTTGAGTCGATTCATCGCTTTCTTAGATTTGGCATTATCTTCTTCATCCTCTTCAAACCCAGCAAGTTTTTGATCAAACAAGTTCCATTTAAAAGTTCTTGGTTTAACAACCATTGGATCTGGATCATATGCATGGTAGTTGTTTTGATATCTTGTCTTGATCATCACCCTGTTGAAACTATTACGAAAAAAATCTTGAAGATGAACCCTATTGTATCTCTGAACACTTATAGTACCATCATAATCACAAGAGATTCTATGGATCTCTTCATCCATACTCAAATACATTCTAGTGCCTCTGATATCAGTTCCACTCACCAGATGTTTAAGAACCAAAGTATCAGTTCCTTCCGATTGGGTCTTTCTCTCAACTTTTTCCACATTCGGACCATAACAGATTTGGAAACCAAGCATCAATCTCAAATAGATCATTTCTCTCATCAAATCTGTCAAGTCCATATATCTTTCACTTTCTGGACTCAATGTGACGGAATGGTTTTGGAAATTGAAATTCGTTTGGAAATCTTCCCATGTTGGGAAAATTGGAGTAGTCACTGGTAATTCCGAAGGTGATGAAAGAGATCTCCATTTTATTGTTCTTCTCTTGACAAATTTTGGGAAAACATCTTGCCATTTACCCACAGATAACGATTTGAGTTGTTCTCTTGTCAATTGTCTTGAAGGGTTATCAATCTCCGTCCACATGATAGATTTTAAAGAATCAACCGATGTTATTTTATCCCTTTGCAACTGTTTCTGTTGTTGATGATGCATTCCTGGTGGTGTACTTGACATAGTGTGTCTTGAAGTCTTTGAACGAGACATTGGTAATCTTGCAGCCACCAAGTTGGAAGATGATGAGCTACGAGACAAAGAGTCTGAAGATCTCGATGAGTTTGCACGCTCCTGGGAAGTCATTCCCAGTTGACGTAGAGATGTGATAGCACTATCTGGAACAGTGAAGACAGGTGAAGAGTTTGTCGTTTCAGCCTTGGCAACAGGGGAATTTGTCGATACTTTCCATAGAAGTGAGCTTTTGGAGACTTTCTTCTTAGGTCTTGTGTACTGTTTCACTTTTGGAACTTCAATATGTGAAACGTCAGAGCTAAAGACACCTTTATCGTATTCCTCCATCATTTCCATCACTGAATCCACTTTTTCAGGATATAGATGTTCCACGGTGACTGCACTCATTTCATTTTCCATGACACCCATCATCTGTAGTTCATAGATCTTACACCTTGGACGCCATTCTAATTGTCTTGAATTTTCTTCAGACCAATAAGAAGCATCGATCCATCCAGGAACACAATGATGGAGTGCACCATTATGATCTCTGTATCTGAAAAGTGGAGAGACGTGCAAAGGTGGTTGAGCCAAGCAGATGATATCGACTGATAGTTCTGAGTTCAACAGTCTTTTACCAGTGTCCAGCAAATCATCATATTGAACGTCGAATAGACCGTTTCCTGCTGAGATAACGATGAAATGAGAAGTTGTGTGTCTTAGATCAGGGTCTCTGAATCTATCGACAACCAACGTTGTAGCCAAGTTGATGGTGTTCAATATATCGGACTTGATCGTTGGTAAGAATCTATGGGATGTCTTTTCACCTTGTTTCAACTGGTGTCTCATTATATCTTTTCTAAAATTGACAAATTCATAACGTAATGAGATCATGATTTCATTCCAGTTGGCAATATTAACTTGATCCACAACCACTCTGTAAAAATCCTTTGTATTTGTTGGTCGTTGACCCTCTTTCAGTTCAGTCCAGCTGGTTTCTGAGTAGTCAACGTTTGCTGCAAAGACGATTGTAATCAAATGGTGTGTGCCTTCTTCTCTCCATCTCCTAAATATTGTTGGGAAGAGAGAGTTGACAATCTTGTGGAACATTATTTCTCCATCTTCTTGGAAATGGTACATTTCCTGTGCGATTTGTATGAGGAACACCAATCTCGCAGACTCCGATCTAAATACGACTTTTGTATTCTCACCAATGTACGCAGAGAACACTTTGTTTCCATCTCTGTAGATCGTTGATACGTTGGCCCTTATGGAGTCTATAAAGGTGAGTTTCTGTGATGAGTACAGACATGTGCCCACCAACGTTGAAGAGAAAGTCCACATGTCACCTCTTGAGAGATGGATGTCTCTGACGTGGATCTCCACCAGATCGGCTTCCACCGAGTCTTTGTTCTTCAATGTCACCAGGACCTGTTGCCGCGTACTCAAGGAGAGGATCTGTTGTAGAGGTCCGGAGAGCACCGAGACCTGTGCAGTTTTGGTTCTTCTTAGCAGTTCATCCTTCATAGGTTTCACTATGAACAGGAGCTTCCGTTTTGAGCTCTGTACAGAGAGCTCTGCAACTGCCCCTTCTTTAGCGCCTGGGACTTGTGATGTGTCCATGCTAACGAGTTCAGGACACACACGGGCGTCATGAAGAGCCGCTGTGAGTTGGTGAGATTGTAGTTCATCAGTTGGTTGATCATCTGATGGATCATCTTCCTGGTGCTGTAGCTGCTGCTGCTGCTGTGTCTGTTGTCTCTGGTGAAGAGACTTGTGCTGTTGTTGACTCTGTTGGCTCTTAGTCTGCTGGCGCCTAGTAGGTGTGGGTACGCTGTTGCTCTCCACGGTCAGCGCGCTGTCCTTGCCCCTTTTGATCCTGAGCGTCAGCACATTGGAGTGCATTGAGGTCATTGCCGGCTATCTTTATGGTGACAGCGGTACAATGGCTGGCAATTGCTGTTGTATTTTCTATAGTCAGAAGTGCTTGTTTATATAGCTGTGATTCATTTTTTATTTTTATTTTTCTTACCATAGTTAACTGAGGCTCTTAAAGTACTACAAAATTTAGTGTTGATGTTTTCTTACTTAATGGGCCAGGGCCAGTAGTATACAAAACACAGCAAAGTCATTAGATGCCATACTCTATTTATAGCTAGCCAATCAGCCAGTATCATGAAGACAACAACGCCAGATTCCATCGACCCATTTGTCTTATACTCGGTGGGAACTTTGTATTCTGAGCTTCAAAATGCTCCACTGTTCCATCGATTACTTCACTGTCCACATCAACGGTTTCAAATTCTCCACGGGCCTTCCGTTCTTGTTCAATTGCATCATGGTCCGTTGTATAGTAGAGCTTCATTCCACTGGTCAGAAGTTGGTCTTTTAACTGATATGAAACATTAGCGTTGAATACCCAGATGAGTAGTTGTTTGGAGGAGGTACTGACGTATTCCACCACTCTGATTGCACTTCCGTTGATGTTATCCAATAAGGAGGCATGAACGTAATCGTAAACCATATAATTATCATTGTTGTTGACTTGCAGTTTCCATTTGAACAGTTTATCTAGTCCTGTACTGTTATCATGTTCTCCTATTCTTTCTCCACAGTTATCACAGATTATATTCTTATCATTATCCTGATGTTGTGTGACTCTGAACAATGAATCTTGTGTGTTGAATGCAATGTAATAACTACCTATTATGATACCGTTCTTTATAGGTCTTAGTTTAGTGTACTTATTATCAAGAAGTGTATCGTTTTTACTATTAGCATGTGGCTTATGACAATGCCAATAATCCATCATTTCAGCCCATAGTTCAGATGGCATTTCATTGATCGTCGATATGGTATTATCTTTATCGTTATCTTTATCAGTAGTGTATAAAAAGTATCCACAGCTTGAGCAGTTCAATGAAGAAGATTCACTCTTCATAAACTTTGATCTAAAGAATTTAGCATCCCATTTATAGTTCGATCCTAATGTCATCAATTGGTTAAAATCTCTATTGAATTGGAAAACACCATCCATAGGAAGCCTTAAATTTATACCACCAGTGTTTTGCTTCTTTATAATACACAGATCAAGATCTGTTTGTGATAATTGTGTAACTTCTCCTGGTAATTGAATCTCAAGATCTTCTTCAATGTCATCATCATTATCAAATCGAAGAGAAAGTTTACGATTCTGATCCATCAAGACCTTGGAACATTCTTCAGCTCCTGATCCTTCTGATCTTTCCACAACTACGGAGACACTTCGTATTCTCTCCAGAACTTCGCAGTAGTATAGCAGAGAAGATGGCATGTTTGTATAATAATTGGTTGTATTCGTACAGCTATGAGTAGTAACAGTAATTGTAATTTAGTGATGGTGTCTGGTTTTTTTCTTCTTGATTTTCAGAGATGATCTCCGGATATAAAACCGGAGTTTACAGGGACTATCGGGTCTAACAAAATCTAACGTATAAAGTCAAACATGGAGAAACGTTCAGCTACATTGGATACCACTTATCTATATAACTTGTAACATGAGTATCTAATTAACATTTTTCTAACAGTTAAAATTCAGAATCCCGTAACAACCCTGGAAGAACAGTCTTGAAATGATTCTCCAAACTCAACCTCTCCTTCGTTATATGGAATGCCCTTGGACAAGTATACTCAATATCTATGATCTTCTTCCCTTCTACAACACACTTTGCAACAGCTTTACCACAGAGCCAGACACGTGGCATCCCGTGTCCATGGAACCCAGCAACGATGTAGCAGTTCTCTCTGTCGGTGTTAGTGACATGACCACCCAATTCACCGACATATGGCATATAATCATTCGTATACCCCATTATACCTGTCCAAAGTTTAACGTCAACAGGTGTATTCTGCCAACTGACAAATCTACTTTGCATAAAACTTTCATTGAAGATCTTGGAACAGTTCTCTTCTACTTGTGTATCGTCCGGATAATCATAGATCTTGTCATCATATGATTCATTGTTAGAAGTCTTTAAAGTCTCCATATGTCCACCAACGATAATCGTTCCATCTGGTCTATTGATCAGATATGAACTTGATACTCTTCCAGAGAATAATCCATAAGTGTGTGATAAGTAAGGAATTTTCTCACCAATTGGTTTCATACTCGTACAAACACCACGGAATGGAACAATAGCATCTTTGAACTCATCATTTAATAACGATTTCGTATATCCATTCGTACAATATATAACTTTTGAACAAATAGTCGAGCCTCTAGTTGTCTTTACACTCCATTTGTTATCATCATCAATTCGGTCAACACTCAACACTGGAGTATTTGATTGCAAATTCAACCCTTTCGAAACACATTTCTGTAATAGACCAGTCATCAACTTCCACGGCCAAACAGAAGCAGCTGGATAAGTAATTGCAACTTCTGTTTCTGAACTATTAGAGATCATCTTTGCATCGTCACCATATAGAATCTGTATCTGATCTTTAATCTCCTGTTTCACATAAGGATTTGATTTCATTCCTTTAATACATCTTAAATCGTCCTCTAATCTCGATTCATGATTTTTACCAAAATATATATCACATGCCCTTGTCAATACAAAATCACATTGGATGTCATTATCTTCAGCTATTTGCTTCATCAACCAAAGATGATCCCATTCAAAGTTTACAATCTCTGCCGCTCCCTTTTCACCATATTTCGATGCATATGAATCATGACTTCTATGACAATACGGTTTTAAATGACCACCGTTTCTACCAGTAGCACCAGAACAGACATCACGAGCTTCAAACATCACGATCTTCAAAGATGGATCCATCTCTTGTAAGTTTGTAGCTACAGATGTACCAGCATACCCAGAGCCAATGATAACGACATCTGCCTGTTGAGGTATTGAATCTGTTGTTCTGTGTTTAGAAAACTCGGTTGGTTCTGATAACCAGAACGAAGTTGTTGGATTCTCCCTGGGGAAATAGTTCACTTTCGTGGATTGGTTGGAGCCATTAGAAGTCATTATATCTATGGTCACAGTTCACTTGACACTTATCGAGACACTGAATATTTCTATCTTATGGAGTTTAGCAGGATACACACAAGGGGGAATGATAATGTTCGGGTTGATATTTAAATATCTTGATCTTATACGCTTATCTTAGATTTGGACAAAAATTTCCTCATTGGGAAATAAATCCGACAGAAAAAACACCCTACCCCATATAAGTTATGAACATCTAAGCTTAAATCTTTGACAGCTACGAAACGTTACAACAATAGTAATATGGAGACGATCTGTCTATGACTAAGCGAGCCTTTAGCTTAGCTTCAAAATCATATTATATATATATGCCAATGGCAACTAATCTGAGACTTATAGACCTTTGTGAACTGGCTTTTTGGCTCAGCTAAATCTTCCAATTAGTACATCGATGATCACGAGTTCTATCAAAACACGTTTATGAATCTAATCTGTGCTCCTTTCATGACGTAATCTATGTGACTAAATAAGTATGTGGCAAATAATACGACGAACTTGTCTCTCATCAATATCGTGAACTCTTGTTGATCAAGGCATGCTATATCATTCGACGATATACTACTGTCAAAGTTATATCAATATTATGTATAACGATTAGACAAGTGGAATAGCTGCTATATTTGCTTTGAAGCCAGCTAGTACTTACATTAGATATCATCGATTAGTACGTCGTCTAGTTTATTAGATCTCGCTCAAGATCTAATGTATTGTTGTCAAGGTTATAGCTGGTTAGGATTACTAAGGAGAGAAGATATTGATGGTGGATATGAGCACTGATGTGATCATATGGTAATGTCTATTGTTATGTATGATGTTATATGTTGAACATGATGTTCATGTTCTGTGTGTGTTATGTCTTGTCTATATTGTGCACTACTACTCCTGTGTATCCTCCAAGGTGGGAAACCCATCCTTTATATAGTCGTACTGTGGTATCTGGTATTGCATATAGTGTGTTAACATCCGTACACCATATACATATATGACAATTAGAGAGGTTCTGGACGATTTTTGGCTTTTGAAATTTGGCTTCCCGATTTGGACAAATTTCTGGTAGGGGGCGTAGCCAAAAAAATATAGGTTCTGGACGATTTTTGGTTTTGGTTTTGGCTTCTGACTGGTGTTCGGATGAACCAGGGTGGCAGTTAGAACTCAGCAGCTCACGATCGAACTTTTGTGAAATAATAACATACACCCAGACATTTTGGTGTCTGGGTGTAAAAAGCCGAATTTTAGACTTTGTGTTGGTTGCAGTAAAATAAAATCTATAATATAAGTCATGAGAGTACAATAATCTCTAATTATAA
>JAJLRR010000264.1:0-18404 GCA_030567175.1 Williopsis lachancei
ATGTATCAATCCGGGTAGATTGCGCCTTAGAGACCAGTGTCGATTTCTGTAAGGTTTTAGAACCTGCAACCACTGGCGGCTCAGTTGGGGATAACCGTGACGAGGGTTTCTCTTTCAGGGGACAATGCCGATTTGAGATACAATAGTCATCTCCACTATCATCATCAGAAGCCAAAAATTGCTCCAAAAACTCATCCACCTTCTTTGTGCTACTCTTATTGGGTCCTTGCTTACTCGGTCTAGGACTGGATTCGATGACTATCGCATTTGAGGAGTCGTGTTCCTTAAAAACATGCGTAGAGTTTGAGGAGTGAAGTAGCCCAGATGGAAATGCTATTGCTTGGGTTAGCTGAGTGGATGTGAGCTCTGGACCACTATCGCTCAGACTTTTGGATGAGTTAGTAGAGATAACTTTTACTCTCTTCAGCGAAAGAAACAGGCTTACATTTCAATGACTTCGTCATCCGACAAGAGATTGATTTCTTCTACCATGCTGATGATTAAAGCCTGACTCTCAGTATTGAGATCCCGTTTAGTTCAATTGAGCGCCTTTCATGAGCTCTCGTAAACAAGATAAAGCTCTTGAAGCGAACAAAGGTCCATAAATTAAGTCAAAACAAAGAACGTTTTTCGAAATCTAGCCCAAAACATTACATTAATAGAAAGGTTCTGGACGATTTTTGGTTTTGGTTTTGGCTTCTGAATTGGGAAAGAGATTGCGCACACCCGAACATCAGGATCTGGAAATTAAAAAATCTGTCAAAAATTTGGCATTTTTGGCTTTGCTAAAGCCAAAAATCGCTAATTTCTCTTTAAGGACTCATAGCGCAGCGGTGCGGAGATGTACTGGTCTCATTAGCTCACCGGTAGAAAGCCCTGATATTCAAGATCTGTAAAATTGAATACTATGATCGCACAATGTATATTGTAGATTTTATTTTACTACAACTAACACAAAGTCAAAATTCAGCATTTTACACCCGGACACCATTTTACATCTTAACGCGCTAAATCCTAAAGCCAAAACCAAAACCAAAAAATCGTCCAGAACCTATATTTTTTTGGCTACGCCCCCTACCAGACATTTGTCCAAATCGGGAAGCCAAATTTGAAAAGCCAAAAATCGTCCAGAACCTTTCTAATAATATCAAAAAAACAAAAAAAACAATTAATTAATGACAACCGCGAGGTTCGAACTCGCGCCTCCGAAGAGACCAGGACCTTAACCTGGCGCCTTAGACCACTCGGCCAGGTTGCCAGTAATGTTGAGAAGATTTGAGTGAAGAACAACCAGATAGTACCAGCTTGAAAAGGAAATTATCAACACCGCTTTTAGTTTTGCGGCAAGAATTGGATGTTCTAATCGTGTCTTTATATTGATTTCATCTTGGACAGAAGGAGTGTCACAGGTTTCAAGCTGCATCCTCTCCACTTTTGAAATGATTTTCTTGCCATCGTTTTTGTGATCACTTTTGCAAGTTACAGATCTTCCTTTATTTCGGCGCATGTACACAAAAGCAAAAGTGACCCACTACGCGTAGGAGACAACTATCCGAACAATGTTTTGATGGTTCCAATATATAGCGGATATACCTGCCACAGGATCTTGGACCAAGACGTGACTCATAAGAATCATCATTTGCTCCGAGTAAATTGCAATCACATTAAAATAACATCTGGAAAGATATACATTCAGTGAGTAAGGTTCTTGACACAATACACATTATATCATTTTACTAACGGTGCCGAAAGAAACCATATTTGACGCTGAACAAATTCTCAATCATGAAATTAACGAACATACTCTTGACCACTATCATCACTCCAACGCTTCTCACTGCAGTGTTGGTAGATAGAGAGCTTATCAAGCTCGGTCAGCTTGAACTTGAGAACAAGGAAAATTATGATGGTCTGTATGCTACCGACAATGACGCTTCTACTTCTTCGCCATCAAGCAACGATACAAAACTCTCCACCTTTTGTTCCTCAGATGTCTATGAGATACAGTCTCAATCTCAACTTGACGAGATCTCCAATAATTGTGATGAGATAAGTGGGTCGATTATCATTAACAACTACCACAGTCATGTTATTGATACTGGAAAAATCGAAGTCATCGGTGGTGACTTGATCATCACCAATACCTCCACTGTCGTCCGGATAAACTTGTCCAATGTTGAATATATTGCAGGAACGTTTGGGTTAAGGGAGTTGACATCATTAACGTCTGTCAATGCACCATATATGGGTAGATTTGGGGCCATAGATTGGAGGATATTACCGATAATGAGTACTTTCAATTTTGACAAGTCCAAGAAGATCGATGTTGGAAGCATAACAATCTCAGATACTAGCATCACAGAGTTTAACGGCTTCGATGTAGAGGTGTTGGATACGTTGAACATTAACAACAACAGATTTATGAACTTGATTACTAGTGATACCAAGGAAATCACCAGGGCTTTGAGTATCAGTGCTAATGCACAGGGAGCAACCGTTTCATTTCCAGACCTAGAAAGTGCCAACAACGTGACAATTAGAGATGTGTCCAGATTAGACCTCCCAAATATAAAAACCGTTAATGCTTCGTTGGAGTTGATCAACAACAAGTTCCAGACTGTGAAATTGCCAATGTTAAAGAGCATCGGAGGTACGTTAAGTCTTATCGAGAACGATTACTTGAGTTCAATTGATTTCCCTGTCACAGAAAACATTGGCGGTGGTTTGATGATCGTTAATAACACCAACATCGACAAGATAAATTTCTTGCCTCGTTTGCAAACAGTTGATGGAGCTATCGAGTTTGTTGGAGATTTCAAGGAAACAACGTTTGGCAAGTTGGACTTAGTCCGTGGTTCAGCCATTATCAAGAGTTCATCTGATAACTTTGATTGTTCTAGATGGGTGAGAGGAGGTGACCAAAATGGAACTCAAGCGTCTATAATCAGAGGGGGAAAGATCGTGTGTACTAGTGCTGGAAAGCAGCAGGTGGTCAAGTATGATCAAAATGGTACTCTAATTGACGAAGACGTCTCGTTTATCGAAGACACAGACAACGACGTCAAGAAGGAACACGATATAAGTAATGGCACACCATCGACAGCCTCAAAGAACCCACTCCATCCATCCATAGAGCTTATTGCCTTTATCTTGATCTATACTGGTGTTGCAGTATTGCTCCTTTAAGCATTTGTTAACTATGTGCTCGACAACTTCGGGCCCCACATCTTTTCCTATGCATTATGTAAAAAACCCTTTTAGCTTAGGAATTCAAATCGACGGTCACTCTCGTTTGAACATTGTAATTATTCAGAGTCACAGAGCCATCATTGCAGATGTATGAAGTGTATTGACTTTAAATGTAGCAACTGATTCTGCTCAAATATAGGAGCAAAAGAAGTTATATTTAAGATAGCCAGGGAAATTATGCCTGCTATTATATTCACACATATTCACACATACAAATAAAAAAAAAAACAGAGCAGATTTGTTCAGTTGAAGCGTCAAAACCAGTCTGGTTGCTACACGTCTCGCTGATCGAATGGAGTAGTATACTTGAGAGAAATTATACTGCGATAGAAAAACCATAGTTCACACAAAGCTGACATAGAGCACACCTGCGTGTACACGGATGTGGAACACCCAACTCAACTAATCAATGTCAGCCGAACCTGGGATTGAGCCAGCCGAGAGACTACCTCTTAAACGTCGCAGAAAGACATCCAGCTGCACTTCATGTCGGAAGCTGAAGACGCGATGTGACTTTGAGCCTCGTGCAGGGAAGTGCCATCGTTGTAATGTGCTGAAGATGGAATGTTCTCTCACAGACGGGAGGTCCACTGAGCTTGATGGGAGCCGTAGAGACGAAAAAGATGAATCATACGTTGGAGATGACGACAGATTAGACAGAATAGAGCGCCAAATAGGCGAAGTGTTGGCGAGACTGGAGGAACCCGGCTTTAACAAAAGCAGAGATTCTACAGATAACAATGGCAAGGGGAGTGGTAGATCTTTCTTGAGTTCAGAATACAAGTACATACAAAATTTGGGAAAGGGAAAATCCAACCATCTGGATAACTCAACGTGGAATGCTACTTTGAACGTCATATCTAGAATTGACGCGAAACTGTTTGGAAGGGTAGATGCTTACTCCCCATTCGAAGCTCTCTGCAGAGAAGAATTTCTTCTCACCTTTTACTCCAAACATAGAGATTTCTGTATAAGATTAGCGACAAACTTCCTGAAGATCGCACACTTCTGGATTGTTCCTGGTGGGATCAAAGAGATTGACGATGCATACATACAAGCACACCCGTTCATATCGGCAGTATTCGTTCTACTAGCCATGAACTTTGACGAGAATTACTCACATGTGGATGAACAACGTGAGCTGTATTGGATTGTCAGAAGAATGCTCTCCATGGCCCTGACAACATCGCCATTAACAGACCATGACGTGGAAGGTATCTTGTACTGTGCATTGTACACGATGGCAAGAAAGCCATCTCAGCCTCTCATGGACAGCTGGTCACTATCGAGTGATGGTGTAAAACAGATGATGCTATGTACCAATTTTAGTGCCATCAAGACAAGATCCAAGGCGAAGGATTATAAAGACATTGACCTTTTCCATCTAAGAATCTGGACTTTACTCTGTGTTTGTCATTTACAGTATTCGATTGGATATGGGAGACCACACTTAATACCCTTAGACTACCTCGAGATGTGCGACTATGTGGTAGAATACCCATGGAGTAACCTGGAAGACAATGTTAATTATGCATTGGTGAAGCTCACTAGACAAGTGCATCAGATGTTCTATACAAAAGATCTTATAATGAATCTCATTAAATATGAGCAGATCGAAGAGATTAACGGAGTAAAATGTCTGAAATTTGAGGAACTATATCAATGGCAACATAGATGGAAGGAGCTCATCGATAATGACTTGTCTGGTACTCTCTTGTTCAATCTTGACTTCTACAGCATAATTTTATCTCGAAGATTCATTGCGTCTTTCAAAGATGTATCGGATTTTAAAGTGGTGAAGTACATGGAAATTGCATACAACACAGCGGTGTACCATTCGAGAACTATGCTAGATCGATTTCTGGGAATACCCAAATCTTCTGTGAAAGGATCACCGAGCTTCCTACTCACCCATATTGTTTATGCATGCCTTACGCTGTACGACTTTCAAAGCAAGTTTGAAGATAAGTTCAATATGAAGTCACTTAACCTTGTTTCGCGTGTTTATTGGCACTTGAATCAAGTTGGAGAAACTAAAAATGATGCCACTGATACAGTTGGCCAGATAATCAAAACGCTAGTAGATGTTAGAGCTCTGAACAGCGATACTAGTGTTGCTAATCATGACGTGATAGTTAATAATATGAATGAGTTTGAGACTGAGTATCGACCATTGCACGATGAGATAAGCAATGATTACAGCTCTGACTTGAGAAATGGACAAAATGACTATTTACAGCTGAATGTTGATAAGTTTGAAACATTTGAAGACTTTTTCAAAGGCATTCTTGGTCAATGACTAATATTACACTACTGTTATTATTGATTATCATTTTAATTTAAAAAATAATATTGTCACGATATTTATGTACAAGTTTTCGTGAATCCTTCCAGTACTGCAATTCTGTCGTTTATAACAGAGTTTAGCGTAGCTCAACTTCGAAATTCTCCTCTATGCTGTTACGGACATCCTCCTGTAGCACATTGATCTCCTCATTTGTCAAGTTTCTATCCATCGACTGATAGTTTATTCTGTAACATTGAGAATTTCTTCCAGATTTAGGATGAGTAAATTCATCGACTAGTGTAACACTTTCAACTAAATCACCACCAATGTTTCTCACAATTTCCATAAGATCGTTAATGTGAACCTTTTTCTCAACTGATGGAACCCAAAAGGCAACATCTCTAACAGTCCCTGGATACTTGGAGTATGGTTTGAAAGTAGTGATAACCCCCTCTTTGAATTGTTTTCCGAAACGTTCATCTAAGGTCCAGAATAACCTAATATCTGGAATACCAAATAGTAGCATTGCTATTCTATCGAGACCGATACCAAAGGCCCAACCAATAGTGTTTTCAATACCAGAATTGGTGAGAACTTGTTCCCTAACAACACCACAGCCACAGCACTCAAGCCATTCACCCTTCCACCACACCTCAATCTCCCAACTTGGCGCAGTCCAAGGAAAATAGGCCTCCACCCATCGGACTTTTAGAGGTTCGTTGAGGTATGGCTCTTCGCTTCCGGCAAGTTTAGCTGATCTCTTAGCCTCATTGAACACTTCATTTACCAACACTTCAATAGTTTTCTTTAGATGAGTTGCAACCAGTTCAGTTTCACGATCAGTCATGTAGTCTTGTTTAGGGTTACCTGAATTGAAAGCGCTTGGAGTATCTTCTACAATGATTTCAACCTCCGGAATAGCCTTGATATCATTCTCGAGCTGCTTCAGAAGAGCCTGCTCACTTTCATGGTCATCTCTCCTCCAAATTCTTCCACCCTCCATCTGATGAAATGCAGGATAATGTGTTCTGTCTATTTCATCCCTTCTGTAGACATCTGCCGATATGAAGTAACCTGGAGTTTTGCATTTCGTGAAACATTCACGTTCATGAGCAGATGTGTGAGTTCTTAATAATGTCGATTCGTTGATATAATATGTATCGGTTTTGGAACGGCCTGGATGATCTTCTGGGAATCCAAGCGAGTCGAAGTTCTCATACGTAGATACAACTGGTTTGAACTCATTGTAGAAAGTGTAGCCTAGACCACTGAACCTGTTTTCAATCAAAGAACGTAAAATACCAATAGGGTGATCAGGTTTTAGGTGTAACGATCTGTTAGTAAGCTCTACAATTGACGGTGTAACATTGGTCCAACTATCTGTGGGATATGACGTTCCGCCGATTTCAATCGTATCTGGGATCTTAGCTTCTATTATTCGGTGGTTAGTCTTAAGATGGTACACTCATCTATATCAAAAGCCAGACTTACTGGTGTGTGACCAACGGACGCCGATGCGCGATGTACACCTAGCAGCGATCTTAGCAACAGTCAAACTCATCAATACCAAGAATGAGAGAGAAATGATATGGTAGTCCAACTGAGTGGGCTCATCCGGAATAATATAATAAGCTTTCATGTAAGAAGATCATTGTTCACCTGCACTACCGAAGGCTTGAAAATATTCCGAGGGGCACAAGTCGGAAGCTCGTCGAATTGGCTCAGCGTCAGGGCACAACGAATTATAATTTCAATTTTTTCGTGAATATTATAATCATGGTCTGCATTTATCAGTCTTCATCGTCAACTGGAAAAACAATATCAGTGATCTTGTTCAGCTGCTGATTCCGAATAGCAATACGTCTGGTCACAAAGTTATAATGTTTGCTATAGGATTGAAGTCAGTGCAAAGCCTCTTAGTAAGACCCCAACTTTCAGTGTCGTTGGCTGTGGGAAAGCGGTTTTCTCACGAGTATGGTAAGTTAAGTTTCTGGATATCTTAACAATCTCCAGCAGTTCCGTAATAATCTAACCTTATAATTAGCTCCAAGATTCAAGCAGATAAAGAAAGCACAAAAGGGCCGTGTCCCAGTGCGCATCGGTGGATCAACGAAGGGTAATACCTTGAAGTTCGGTACTTATGGACTTCGTCTTAAAAGTGAAGGAACCAGGCTTAAGGCCATCCAGCTGAAGGAAGCTGACAATATCATCATGAAACTCATGAGAGCTAATGGCGGTAAGCTTTGGAGACGCTTATCAACAAGTATAGGTGTTGCAATCAAAGGTAACGAAACCAGAATGGGTAAAGGTAAAGGTGCTTTTGATCATTGGATGGCCAGAGTACCGACCGGAAAAGTACTCTTTGAATGTGGAGGAGAAAATTTGCATGAACAAGTTGCCAGAGAGGCCATGAGACGTGCTGCTGACAAACTTCCAGGGCAATACGAATTCATTACAAGAGACTCTCCTATCAGAATAAGTATGACCGCTTTTAAGGAGTCTGAGGAAAAAGTCAACTACTTTGAAGAGGCAAAAAAGAGCCCAAGCAAAGTTTGGGATAACAAGCAAAAAGCTCAAGACGAGATCTACAAAATCTACAGAGGACGCTAGGTTTCAAGTCAAAATCTAGAACAACCTCTTCAGGAATAACAAACATGTACATATAATGAAAGTGATATAATTGAATATTATATCGTTGAATGTTGTAGCTATGCGCTTTCTATTGACACCATGGATTTGGCAATGAAACCTTCCAGGTGATAAATTGACTTCGTTCCAAGACAAAGTCTCTCGTCAAATATAGCAGCGTGAGCCATGATCTGTTGTTGAGCTTTGAGATTGACCATTAACAAGAGTTCAAAAGCGAGAGTCTTCAATATTATTTTTGGTGGTATACAATGTGAAATCAACTCATAACAGACTGATCTCGATTGTGCTATCCGTGAGACAGATCTGTCATTTGAAATATTTTGAGCCAATCTCTTGATGACACCTTCCCAGTCTAGCTCAATGATTGGCGTAGTGGAAGAAATCATATCATGCTGCATTGCCATTGCTTCTATCAGTAACATAGCACGACGTAAGTTTCTTTTTGAGGAGACTGCTATTCTTTCCAAAACATCTTCTCTTTTATCAACTATATTGATATCCTTTTTTGTACAAAGACCATCGAGAACCCTTGCAATTTCAGCAACAGTAGGTGATGCAATTCTTATCAATAAAGTTCTAGACTTTATTGGTGCTATGATGTTCGACGTAGTGTTAGAAATCAATATTAAACGAATGTTCTTAGAGTACTTCTCCATAGTTCGACGCAAAGCTGCCTGTGCATCTCTGCTCAGCGATTCAGCTTCATTGATAATCACGACTTTGAAACGATGTTTACCTGAAAAGTCAACCTGCTCGGTTTGAGCTACTTCTTTCAAAAGATCTTGTATGACAACTCTATCGTTATTACCCAAGTCACTTGGAGTAATCTCGAGGTGATAAGGGGAAGAAACAACATTAAATTCCAGCTTTTTCGAGTTAAGCTGGAAAGTACGTACGTCGATCTTCATCTTTGAGACACCTGCACCAAACAACTCTCGAAGTAACACCATCACACGCGTCTTTTTACCAGCACCTGAAGGACCGTAGACTAGCAGATGTGGGAAGTCACCAGAAGAAGCCTAAATATGATGGAATTGTTAGCTTATATTGATGCAAAAGCTGAAAGAAACACACGTACTAATGCTTTCAGACGCTTGGAAACATCATAATGAAAGTCCAAGTCAGCAATCGTCTGAGGACGATATGTATCAAGCCAGAGAGACATTACAATTGGTCAACGACAGAGGTTCTCTGTTATTTACTGTCAATAACTCAATGATCATACGCAAGAGCTTTCTGCTTTATGTTTTTTTTTTATCGAAGTTCACAAACTTCACATTCATTCGCGTCTGGACTAGATCATCAATTTTGAACTACACACGCGTCTCGTCATGTGCCTATAACAGCAGTTTATTCAGTTATAAACAGCCACTCAGTGCCATCTACCCAAGATACATTGTATTACTAAGCTATATATTAGGAATACTCGGGGTCCCAGAAGAGCAAACTGTTATCTAATTCTACATACAATTGCTAAAAACATATTTCATCAAAAGAGAACGATGAATCCTCCAGCAATCATTAACACCAATATCGATATGTCCCTCAGGAGAAGCTTCGAAGTACCCGAGGTGAAATCGAAGAAATCATTGTGATTGTTTTGTTTTTGGCCACCTTTCTTATCAAACAACAACGAGGGATTCTTTTTCAGCTTCTCCAAAAGCTTTAAACGATCTTCTTTTGAACCGTTATCGTCCGATCCTGAGCTGGAGCGTGCAATCGCAGACATGTACTTATCGTGATTGCTGTCTGATTCCGCTCTTTCTGCCAGAGTGCCGTTCTTGGAGGAAGGCCTGTTATCTTCATCAACTTTTGTCCCCGAACTCAAATCCTTTTGGACTGGGTCATCCAAAGATTCTCTGAAGCTGGACGAAATGCTGTTATTGCTAACGCTCGAGCTGTTCTCATTAGATTCAAGAGAAGCAATTTCCATCTTATATTCCTCTATAAGTGACTTTAGCCGTGACTTGTCAGCTGGGAGTTGAATACTGTTCCGATTAGATGACCCCTTCTGCGTCTTGACCTTCTTCTTTGGCTTGCGCGGTTTTGTCTCGTCCAAAACTTGTTCTTCATCTGTATCCCCTTCGTTTCCTTCATATGGCCATGAGATCTTAGGAGTTTTAAGCTTTGATGGAAATTTCTCTGTGAGCAAATGATAATCATCATCCAAATCAGCTAAGCCCTCAACAGAGTCCTCAGGTACCGCTTTCGCGTTTGATTTCAAGCCGGGCTTCTCTGTAGCATAGTCTTGATTTTTATTACCAGTGAGCCTCATATGGTCACCCGAAAGAGCTTTATCGTTGGCTGGAACTTCTTCTGTCTTCGACTTGAGTTTCTGCAAAAGCAGCCTCGTGATGCTGTTTGTATGAGCAATCTCATCTGTCAATGATTGCAAATCAAAATCTGACGTTTCACTAGGAGGCACGACATTTGCTGAACGATTGACTGGAGTAATTATCAATGCTCTATCTTGTTCCAATATTTCGTTGTTAGCTTCTCCGGACGAGTCAGCTCCAGTGATGTCCAATGCAATACCTTTAACAAATGGTCTTTGTCTATAGTCATCAATAAACTGGTGTTTATCCTTTGCACGGAAAAAGTCAAAAAGATCGTGTAAAACGTCTTCAGGAATTCCTTTGAAACGATCGAGCGTGAGAAATGCTTCATACTTCTTTAGCTCCTTCATGTCATCATCATTCAAACCGGACTTCGCAATGAACCCATTATCCAGCGGTTTAATAGTTTTTATCCCTTGATCAACTGTGGGGGTTTCAATCACATTTGGTATCGCCGATGTTGCTCTGATATCAGGTAATTCAGCAACAGCAATAGCGTCACTTGGAACAGACCCGGTACTTGATTCCATTATTGTTCTAATAAATGACTTCATATCATCGATATTGAGATCTCTCAATGTTGTTTCAGATGGCTGAGGATCGTCTTGCTTTACAGGAGATTCAATAGTAGTGGCGACTTCTGGTTGTACAGTTGCTGTACTCACAGAATCAATCACGGTTGCTTCCAAGTTGTCCTTCTTCTCTTTGATCAAGTTGTTCGTAAAGTTTGATAATGTTTCCTGCAAAAGATTTTTCAATTCGTCAGCAGTGAATGGTATCAGTTGCGTACCAACTGGTGCGTCAGCACTTGGAGCAGCCACATGTGATTCTTGAGCCTCTGGCAGACGTGCTACTGGCTGTTGCATGCTAGACACGATAGGCGATACTGGGTGTGTGAACTCTCTGAAACGGACAGGTTCCACCAGCATAGTAGAAGGTTCTTGCTCTGGGTGAGACATGATATCAATTGATTCAACTGCTGTGAGAGGCGAATCAATGTTCACTGATGAGATACGTGGTTCCCGTTCCAGAACAGAAGAATGTTGTAATATTGTACTACCCGAGATGGCCATTGGCGACAGCACTACCGTGCTAGTGATCATGATTGAAGTCTTCGTGGGCAGCAGGTGCGCTGTTTCAGCTGTACCTGGAACATTCCCTTGGCTTTCTTGGAATGGTGCATTCAATGAAGCAACACTGTCATGGGGTCCACTCTCTCTAGAAATTATTGGGCTAGGTATTTGAAGTTCACTCTTAGCCTTAAAGTCTATAGCACCAATGTTCGAAGGACCTTGTCCTATTCTCTCATGATCTGAGGCAAACTCTTTAGACACAGACTTCATCAAAAACTCCTCTTGGTCAGCATTGTTCAAGCCATAGTCAGCCCTGGCATTTGGATTTACTTCCAGGATTTGCATCAAAAAACCTTCAACATCCAGTGCACTTTCCTTACTGTTTACCAAATCTTGATCTAATGGTAGTTCTGAGTTTAAACTTTGAAATGAGAGAAGCAGTTCGTTTGACCTATCTGCAATTGCAACATCCAAGATTGTTGATAAAGTTAACACTATCACTGCTTGATTTGATCTGTATTTCATGGCTAGATACTTGAATAGCGAGAGCACTGTTTACATCACTTTGAAAGCTCCCATTGTAAGTATATTATTGCATAGATATAAGAATTTTCAAGCCAGTATTTTTAACGGAGAAGTGACTTCAACAACATATATTCACCACAAAAAGGTTATTATACTTTATGGTGCAGTATCGAGTAGGTTGAGTTAGAGCGTTATTTATCAAAAAGTCCTTTTTGTGTAACCCTGATATTGAAACTATAATTTAAGCGCCGACAGAACTTGGCTAGCGAGATCCGAGTAAGATTTCGTGATGACTGTATCATCTCCAGAAAGTACCACCGGTTTTCCTCTATCGCTCTGGAGACAAATTTCCTCCATCAAGGGAATTGAGCCCAAAATTGGTAGACCCTTGTCAGCAGCCTTTCTCGTGGCATTGTCAATCGTTCCAAAGATGTGACTTTCGTGTTGGCAGTTAGGACAAATGAAATGGCTCATATTCTGCACCAGACCCAACAAAGGTATGCTCATCTTCTTGAACATAGAAACACCTTTGAAAACATCAATTAAGGCAACATCCTGAGGTGTAGACACAATTACAGCGCCATCAACTTTGACTTGCTGACCGACACTGAGCTGAATGTCTCCAGTTCCGGGAGGCATATCCACAACTAGAACATCTAGGTTATCCCACTCAACCTCGAATAGCAATTGCTGAATAGCCTGCATTACCATCAGTCCTCTCCATACAACTGGAGAATCTTGCTTTATCATGTATCCCATTGACATTGTCTGAACTCCATAGTTTACCAGCGGTATGAGCTTGCCTTCGTCGCTGAGTCGTGGCTCGCCATGAAGGTTCATCAGAGTTGGGAGTGATGGACCAAATACATCAGCGTCTAAAATGCCAACTCTTTTCTTTTGTAGTGACATCGCTAGCGCAAGATTGACACTGACAGTGGATTTACCAACACCACCTTTTCCGGAAGATATCAATACAACATTCTTAACGTTATTTATCCGTCTCTTTATGGGAAGTCCTCTACGGCTGCTTTTGTTTGGGAGCCCCTGGTAATTGAGTTAGAATGGTTCTCTGGAGGCCTTTTTACTTGTGAGATACTAACCAATGGATTTTCATGTCCATATATGTACCTCGAAGAGGAGAAACTTCTTCTCAAAATTGAAGTAAGTCTGTTCGAGAGCATAGTGCTGCTAGGCCAATTTAGCGAATAGTAGTGATATCAGATCTTAGGGCTTATTTTGCTAAGGAAAGAGAAAACACTTTCGACATTTAGACACATTTCCCCCTCGATAATTCTGTTGCAGCGGTGATCCCCACATTATTATAGAAGAAGAATCCTCGACAGCTAGCTGCAGCATCAATTTAATATGTGCGTTGGCGGAAATCATGGACTAATAATTTCTGCTAAGCTTCGATGGGAGACAGGGTAACTATAAGGGCTGACATTGGAGCCAATGAAATGGTTGGAAAATCAAATTTGGCCTTTGCTGTGCGCGCTCGTTTTGAGTGCAAGCTGTGACAAAAAAAAAACAGACACAGTCAAGAAAACGAAAAAAGGCCTACCATCAAGAGAGGAGTTTGGACACAAAGATACAACCAATTATCTAAAATGGCTTCTCACACATCTATCGTTAAAGCCGGTGACTTTATTCTCCGTACCCCAGTTCTCAAATCCATCTTTGTCCCAGCTGCTAAGGCTTTCTGTGCTTATGCTGGTTACCGTCAAATGGGTTTGAAGTTTGATGACTTGATCCATGAGGAAACGCCAGTTGTTCAAAAGGCCTTGGAGAGATTGTCTGCTCAAGAGAACTATGCTAGAAACTTCAGAATGCTCACTGCTGCTCAATGTGCTATCACACACCACTTGCTTCCAGCCGAAAAGTCACTCAAGCCATCTGAGGACAAGCCATACTTGTTGCCATTCTTGTTGGAGATCGAGGCTGAGAACTTCGAAAGAAGCCAGCTTGATAACGCTGAGGTTGCTAAATAAGGGGCCTTGCCTACTTGATCAATCCACCTGATCTCAACAACATCATCATCATTTAAAGAAGACACACATTCAGTTTTAAGTTTACAGTACATCACATTTTTTTTATTAGTTTAGATCTTGATTCCACGCAAAACAACGATGTTTGAGTCTATTGACACATACACAACTATCACATGGTTTCAGAGACTATCTGAGCAACAATCTTCTTTTCTCCCAGGATCATGTCCATATTGCCCTTATCCTAAGAAAATGAGGTTTGTCACTCAAGCTTATTTTTGAAGATATAGATGCAACTCTTGTGTATATTTTAAGAAAAGAACTAATTCACTTTTACAGATCAATAGTAGCGAGAATCTTACACCAGTTAGCGGCTATCATCACCAATATGTGAATTGAAAGACAGGCTTCTTGATCTCTGTTAATTATATAATGCACCCAATTATTCGTTAACAAAACTTGGCCCGCGCTCATCGTAGGAGTTAGAATGAATGAAAAATCAGTACAGCGTTTCTTAAGCGCATACAAGCAACATTGATAGCTGTAGCAAAATCTCCAGCTGATCACATATATATATAAGCTGGGAGAACAGTTGAACGACATGTTGCAACTCATCACTATCGGCCCTACCATTTGAACGGCAATGACCGAGTCACAACTGGTCAATATCACAAAATTTCCTTGCTCTCATGAAGGCCTACCTACAGTTTTAACAGTTGCAGGGTCAGACTCTAGCGGTGGTGCTGGTATTGAAGCAGACATAAAGACAATCACTGCACACGGTTGTTATGCATTGACAGCAATATCTGCAATAACTGCACAGAATACACAAAGAGTGAATCATATTGAGTATACATCGGAAGAGGTTCTAGCTTCGATCTTTGAGAGTAATTTTGAGGACATCAGAGTTGACGTTATAAAAACAGGCTTGTTAACAGAGAATGCTATCGATCTACTGGCCAGGTACATAGAGAAATACCATAAGGGGAAACCAATTGTCATTGATCCAGTAATGGTTGCAACATCTGGAGCTCAATTAGCAAAAGAAGAGATTCTGAAACGTGGAATTGAAAAGTTGATGAAAGGCGCTACATTAATAACACCTAACTTGGAGGAGGGAACGAAGATCTTAAAGGCCTTCAATATCGATCCTCATTTTGACAGTCCGATTGATTTGGAGAAATATGCCAAAATCATACAGGAGAAAACGAAGGCTAGTAATGTTCTGCTCAAAGGAGGACACATTCCATGGACATCAGATACCAACACGAAATTTGTCACTGATATACTGTACATTTCGTCTTTGGACAGAACTTTAATATTCAAATCGGAGTATGTGGAGACAGAAGATACGCATGGAACAGGATGTACACTGGCGTCGGCGATTGCCTCGAACCTCGCATCTGGTCAACTGCTCGAATGTTCTGTTGAAAATGGGATCCGTTATGTCCAAAGTGCAATTTGTTCAGCCCCGAAATTAGGACATGGGAATGGACCGTTAAACCATGGTTTTCATATTATTTCACCGTCTTCGAACTCTGAAGAAGCAGTGCCATTTGTTGAAGGGGAATTTGTTAATTTCTTGACATCTCATCCTTCTGTCAAAGACGTTTGGCTTCAGTACTTGAACCATCCATTTGTTTCCAAAGTTGCCAATGGAACATTGCCGATGAAAAGCTTTGTTCATTATGTGTCACAGGACTTCCCGTACCTGGTAAACTATTCGAAGATTCATGCAATCCTATGCTCTCTAGCACCAGATCTTGACTGCATGAACAGAGAGATTGAGATTTTGAATGACATCAAAAGAGAACTGACTAAACACGAAAATACTTTAAAAGAACAAGGGATAAAAGATTTTGACTTGCTTTTAAAAAGTGCAGCTTGTAAGGAGTACACCGATTACTTAGGCAAGATCGCTGATGATCGTGATTGGCTCGAGATAAGCGTGGCAATGTCTCCTTGCCTTCTAGGGTATTATTACGCTTGTTTAAATGTGAAAATTACAACAGATATCCCACAGTACAAGGAATGGATTGAAACGTATAGCTCAAACTGGTACCATGATGCTACTTTGAATGGCGAGACTAACCTGGAAAGACATTCTGTTGGAATTAGTTTTGAAAAAGCCGAAAAGTTGGTTAAAATATTTGCAGATGTTTGTCTACTAGAAATTGAATTTTGGAACGATGCATTGAATTATAAATGATTATTACACACGCAACATGATATTTGTGACCAGACGCTGGAACCAGCCAGTGTCACTTACTATTGTAAGGTCTATACTTCTCTAGAATCTCTATAATGGTAGGCAGAGTATACGCCTTCCAGTCGGTGCTCTGATCTTCGATTGCCTGTCTAATGCTGGAAGATGATGCCTTAAGCATTGACTCATCACCATTTGAAACATGAATCTTGTCTGCCCAGTCAGGTAGGCATTCCTCATTTAAGCCTTCCCGAATATCATCTACATATTTGAGCTGTTCCTCTAAAGGGTATTGTTTATCATCGTCTCGAGTCAGGGCAAATAGTTCATTGTGCTCCATAAAGTCCTTCAGTGCAACAGTAGTCTTGACAGGTTTATAATACTTGTTATCGAAAACTCTCACAAGAGTGTCAAAGCCCAACAAGAAGGTAATTTTCAAAGCATCAATGACACCAACAGTACTCTTGATCCAGTCCTGTACTTGGGTGGATTTGTCTGCGAATATAGGCTTATCGGTCAAAATGACATAAACAGGAACATCGTGTTTCTTTGTGATATAATCAGCTAAAAGACACATCATTTCTAATCTTAGTTCAAAAGGAGCAGGCTTTGGGATCTTCTTATCACAGTTGTTGACACTGAACATCAAAAGAACACCCATTGCGTCACTTTTTAGCCTTCTACCAGCATACGGATATTCAAGCGACTTTTTGACCAGAGAGTAGTGACCAAGATGAGGAGGATTGAAAGATGAATCTAAGATAAACAACCTTTTAGTCTGTTTGGACAACGTAGGCGAGTGAGTGTGGTATACAACGCTGAAGCTGCTTTTTTGTTCCACTATTGGCGCCAGATGGGCCTTCAAGTAGTTCAATCTGTTCATGTTACAGCAGAAAAGGAACGTAGAGGGCTAGTGGAAGACACAATGACAAAAGAGCAACACCTGTAATTCGTGGATTTTTAAGATAGCCGCTGTATATGTTATATGGGAAAGAGTGGTATATGACTGATTGAAGCTCTCCGCTTGTAGTTATTATTATTGCTTGGAGCCACAATGCCGAAGGAAGCACTATTTTAATGGGGCCCGTCTTGATTTTCTTCCGTGATCTGCATCATGAGCTATAAACTTCTACGCGTGTACCTAGTGCAGGAATTCTAAGCTAATTAAAAAATCGTATCGAATAGAATTAAGAAGCAGACTCTACTGAGTATCATGGTATGCTTAGTTTCATTTCACGATGACCGGTTAAAAAGCCTTAGGCTTTTGCAGTTTTGCTTCATTTCATAGTGGTTACGTTGCCCTTTGATTTTGCAGCGCCAGCAGCTGCAAGCTATGGATTTTTTGAAATATATTTTCGTGGGCAGCACTAGCTTGGGCTCACCCAGAGAAATCTGTGATTTCTCATAGAAAAGGCTACAGTCGACTGCGTTGGATAGGTTTTTTACCGTAGCGTAGCGTAGGTGCAAAAAACATCGTGGCTTGTAATTCTAAGCTAATATATAAAAACTAGCCCTCTCGGGCCGGAATTCGTCGATACCTCGGAATTAAAATAACGCCGTAATCAAAAATCGAAAAAATAACTTTTGTGGAGAATGATCCTACGAGCTCAGTAGTGTTCTTAGTTTCTAATTATCGTTCCGCTGAAGAGAGATTTTAATTTTTCTAGATTCCGGTTATACTCGATTGCTATTGGCTGATTTGCAGCAGTCTTCGTTCTCCCTAGTTTTTTGGCCCTGACTTTCGCGCGCCGTTAATATTGTAGTAGCAGGCTGCTGCTGCAAAGCGGCGGTTTTCTGAATTTCGCGCACTATCGACGTAATTCTACTAGCTGCCTGTTCAGCTTGGGCTCACCAAGAGAAATCTGTGATTTCTCATAGAAAGGCTACAGTCGACTGCGTTGGACAGGTTTTTTACCGTAGCGTAGCGTAGGTGCAAAAAACATCGTGACTTGTATAATATAAAATATTGCTCATGATCAGTCGTCGCTTTATATCAAATTATACGTCGACATTGAAATATTGAATATAATATACGATTCGACGTCGACGACGTATAATATTTAGAATTTAATATTATATATTTAACGCCGGAAC